>CM060962.1:250015090-250019521 GCA_030765045.1 Tenodera sinensis
AGTTCGTGAACTTAATGTGCAGCCAGTTACTGACTATTAAACTATTATTTTAATTTTGATGTAAAGAACAATTTCTATTTAGCACAAATTAATATGGTTATCTGCAACAAATACTACAAATTTTGACAGTAAAATAATGATTTAATATTATATGGTTGCAAATTTCCAACATGTGGCCTCCCCCTGGAAAAAAGTCTGCCGACACTCATGTGACTCCTTGTGCATTCATCCAGTGTTTGTGATCTCGTGTAACTATTGTATGCAAGAATGAAAAGAGGTGCTTCGACAGCTCTGTCAGGATTTAACCCATCTTGGGAGGGTCTGTATTTTGTTATTCGATCTGACGAGAGCAATGCTCAATGTTTAATATACCATACCTATGTACGGGCAAAAACTTATAACATTAAGCGTCACTTCAACGTTAAACATTCTCACACCCACGCTGATATTATAGGCGAAGAAAGAAAGGAATTAATAACGAAACTAAAGGACAAAAGGGCGTCTAATCAGGTTAGTATAATTTTAACAAATTAATCACTCTTAAAGGAGTTTGAAATCATTTCATTGCTATAGTACGTTTTTTAATAATAATTGTCAACAATGAATAAGAATTGTTTTGTTAAGGATACGCATCTGTGTAAAATGGCTAAAAAATCTCCAGAAGTGACAAAAATGGGTTTTTGTTTTATCAAATGGTATAAAACTTCTGCTTTATTTTGATATACTTTTTATAGCCTTACAGCCTATTTAACTGTCACGTGGCCATTTAACTGATTGCCTGTAACTGGTAATGTCCATTTAAATCAGTACAGTTTCATTATCCTTGCTACCACTTCAAACTTAGTTTTCTCATGTTCTTATTGTTAGCACTCTTTGCTCTTTACAATGCTCCACATGATGCAGTTTTCTGTACCTACATATGCATAAACCAAAAAAATGTCAGGCGTCATCCTAAGCATGTAATAAAGAACAAATTAATTGTGTTGTATTATTGTGAAATGCCTGATTGAATTGTTCCTCTGTCTCATACATAAGCTGTGCTATCCCTACCTCTCTCTACCTTTCTAGAGTGCTGCACTCGGAACGCCGTTAACATAGGCAAAATGACAAACGGCACGGCCCAGTTAGCCCTCACAGCCCAGGGCTGCCAGGAGGGCTGCCCACTTGGAGTGGTCTGCCCTAAGAGATAGACCAAATCTTACTACACATAAATGTATATCTTGCTAAAACACACAATTCAGTTCCAATAATTTTTTTAGTAGAGTGAACCATTTTGAAGATATTCCTCGTTATTTGTCCCAGTTTTGGAGAACTTATACTTCAGTGAAATGGAACATCGCTATTCATTCTTTGTATGTTATCCGTGCAAAGAGAACGGAATTTGAAAGCTTTAAAAGATTTGACTATCGCTTAAGGCCTACTGTATTCCCATATTCCCGTTGCACGTTCAAGAAAACGAGCAAGGGTTCCTAAGAATGGTTAGTATAAGAGCAGAGAAAGTCATGTTAGTGCAACACATCAGACTTTTTATTTTATTTTAAAATCACAAAATATTATTCCCTCAAGTAGAACATTTTAATGTGGTAGCAAAGACCACGTAAACAGTGGCGACGAAGACGGAGATGCGATCAGGAAGACCCTTCCTTAAATTCCTAATTATTCAGTGCAAAGTGCAAACCCAAATATATAATTACTTCACTGCAAGTCAAGCAAGAACTGACTAATTACATGTTGAGCTGAATTTTCTAGGACGTACTTCCTGTCTGGAGATAACTAAAAATGTCAACACAGGTAAGCAGATTACCTCTTCCTGCATCCAAAAATGATCAGGTAAAATTTAAATTTTTTTTTTCAAATGTTTGTATACCTATGTAGGGATAGTCATATAATACTGGCATATTAGTAAAAATCGATCAGTTCACAAACTTTTCTTTATTTTATTTTATGTCACCTGTTGCAAAGCGCAAGAAATTGCCAGGGATGTGGTACCTGTTCCTTTTTTGGGACTGAGTTCTATGTAACACCTAATTACGTTAGCTGAAATGACTTACCTAATTAATTTTCCTTAACACGGAACTTAGGTAGTTAGGGACCTCCTCTCTTGATAAAACTTCAATCCAAGTTGTTTACATTACACATCGCTTTTTAAGACACGAAACATGTTTATTGCAATTGTTTATCTAACTCTATAATTTCTTTTATAGTTTCACCAGTGAGTTCCGGTATCAAAATTCATTCCTTTCCAATGGAGAAGACTTCACAGACTATCCCGAGTGAATTCAAGATACACATTTTGTGATGCAACCATCTGAAATGTATTGTGTTTTAATCAAAGCATTAGATCCATATATTTGGGAAAAGTAACATATTTCAGAGCTCATCAATCATAATTCAGCCAGGTGATGATAAAATATTTTTTCTAGAAAACTGTAAACTCTTCAATATTTTGGTATTAGGCTTTCTAGTTATGCACAACATGAGAAATTCGCTGTTAAAGTCTGACGGGTCATTTCACTTCCATCCTATATATCATAGCCAACACTTCCAACTAGCGGTCATTCTTTCGTTTCCTTTCTTTCTTACATGTTTACCCGTTTGTGCTTGGTACATTACCGAAAGACTGAGGGGGACGGTTCAGGCTGTAACGCCTGTGTCCCCATTCGGGAGGTTGCGTGTTCGATTTCCGCGGCCAATCTTCAGGACCTTGGGTTTTTTGGGGCTTTCCAGGGTCACTAAGGCGAATGCTGTGAAGGATATTTACCTTACATCCTCCGTTTCACTTCCTTTCATTTTATACTCCCTATCACGTCTTTCCATGCTGTAAGAGTCAGCGGGATCGTCGGTGGGCTGCGCTACGGTGGTGCTTGCGCTCTGGAAATGCGGCTGAGGGAGGTGCTGTGTTCGGCCGGCTGCCCTTCCAGGAGGACTCATCGGTCAGCTGGACATGGCTGGCTGGTGGCAGGCCCTCTGTGGCGACCAGGAACTCTTTCGGGCTGAAGTACTTGCCCGCACCTGTTAAGGACTCACCATAGTTGTGGTTCTGCCCGTGATGCGTTCTGGCCGCCTGTATGGTACTTTCATTTCATCTTTCCTCCCGGAGTCTGGCGCACAGTAAGAAATTGGCTGCCGGAATCCCTACCGTGAGAGACAGACAGACAGGCACACATTACCGAAAGAGGGCGTGTATTGTTCTTGTACACAGTGACCCTACAATACTGTATCAATTTCATTTCTAGCAGTGGCAGTTGACACTGATACGCGTTCTGCTGTTCTTGCACTAACGACCACCAGAGCGTTGTGCTTTTTCAGTCTACTGTAAGGAGCTGGGTGACATTTTAACAAGAAGGTGTCAGGTTTCTCCAAGAAAAAGTACAGGTAGTCCCGTGTCTCCACAGAGGATGAAGATAAGTGCTTCTAGGCTGACCTGTCAAACCGCCACTGAATATAGGGTTTTGTCTTCACTCCCTGGTAATGCATGGACTGTTAGTAACCGCAGGAAGGATGCGGGAATTCCGCGTAGACGTGCGGCAATTACGAAAGTGCTAACCGAGCCCACATGATTGACAGGTTGACATATGCAGAACTGTAGGAGAACTTCGATTGTAGAGAAGTAATTTTCTCGGATGAAATTGCATTCAGCACCGCTAGAAGAGCTTCTACGTGTTTGTTTGCAGACCCAGTGGGTCTTACTATAACAGACCACAAGATGTGGTCGAATAAGTATTACTGCTGGGGCATGGATATCGCTGAATGGAACAAGTATGGTGGAACGTGTTCATGGAAACCTGAACGACGAAACCTATAATAAAATGCTTCGACATGAACACCCGTATACCCAAGAGCATTATACTTAAGTAATTGTTAACTTCCAGTTATAGATTACTCAGTTCATAGATTAGTCAGAGTTTAAAACTAGTTTTCGGTACGTACGATATTATGGTCTCCAAAACCAAGAGAGTTGAAGCCCATAGAAGGTGTTTTGTGCGAAAATACAGAAGGCGCTTTCTTGAAATGCCCAATTCGTTAATGCTGCAAAGCTCCGTTGTACCAGCGTACAGTGGTATTCAACCTTTTTACTTTCTCTACTGGTAACTAGGGAAGTATTCTATTCCACCCAAAAATTGGATGCCGAGATTTCACCGGAAATATATGTTTTGAGGCCCCCTGAATCCAAAAAAAGCATTTTTAGAAAAAGGTCCGTGTGTGTGTGTGTGTGTGTGTGTGTGTGTGTGTGTGTGTGTGTGTGTGTGTCTGTGTGTCTGTGTGTCAGTCTGTGTGTCAGTCTGTGGGTCAGTCCGTGGGCAGCATAACTCAAAAACGAAAAAACGGTTAAAAACCAAAGTTGGTATTTAAGTTTAATGTCTTTCAAGCATGCGACACGAAGATTTTGAAGAAAATAGCCCCACTCTAAACTACCCTTTACATGGAACA
>CM060962.1:250020521-250190521 GCA_030765045.1 Tenodera sinensis
GATGGTAGCCCATACTACTGGAAAGACAGTTTACTTCTTGAATGGAGGTATTTGACTTAGGGCATGTCTCCCATTATGAGCTAAATCCTACATGAAATTTTCTAGATTTGCGACCTGATAATGTTTGAAATAAATCTAGCATGTCTAATATTATATTTAGGAAACACGAGGATTGAAAAAGTTAATTATCATCACACGCCAATAGTCT
Organism: Tenodera sinensis; assembly: GCA_030765045.1. Classification (NCBI taxonomy): domain Eukaryota; kingdom Metazoa; phylum Arthropoda; class Insecta; order Mantodea; family Mantidae; genus Tenodera; species Tenodera sinensis. Next base: position 250,020,730 of record CM060962.1, read on the forward strand.
CGGACGTATGCCTCAAATATAGAGCTTCTCCAACTAATTACCATGATACTGACGTCACAGTTTTAATTAACTGGTTTTACTACCACACGGGACGCGTCACGTTAAATAAAGCAAAATATCTTTTCTCATGTATACCAAAGAAAGAAAAAATACAGGTTATTTATAGCGGAACAAAATCCTAATGAAAAGTTACTACGCAGTCGGAAACTAAAACCCTGTTGCACTAACAATGTTTAGTTCAATCCTTTCGAGGCAAATGGTACTAATTAGAACTTGTAATTATTAATTAAATATCCTCTTTAACTTTCGAGTCTATAAATTTTCAATTTCTCTCTGACGAATTTACTTGAAAATTTGCCGAACCCGCAGTTTGCTCGGTTTATCCAAAATTATAAAGAGCAACAACGTAATAGGAATTTAAAGAAGCTGCTGTGTTACATTCACGTGCTTATGTTGGAACAACTTCTACAAACTATTCATCCGAAAGTATACTTTTAATGTACTTCATGTTAATCCAGAAAAACATTTGATGAAATAGAGATATTGATATGAGATATTTTGTTGTAGCTACTGGATGGATAGACGGACCTAACCGACAGATAAACCGTAGTTCCTAAGTCTTTCCAAGTCATCACTAGAAACATGTGAATAGTGATAGCACTTTGAAACTGACAAGAATTGAACCAATAACCTTCGGACTATCAGGTTCCAGGATCAACGTTAACTACCAAGACGGGTTGAGTGAGTGAGTAGGGTTTAAGGGCCCGTCGACAAGAGGAGTTGAATGAGACCCCACTCATTAGGTGATCTTTGAATAGAAACTAATGCAAAATGTGACAAAATACATTAAGCAAATTACTATTATTCATTATTTCTTAATATAAGCTATTTAAACAATTAATTAAGGTTACAATGCTGTGGCTGGGAGTATGAGGTTTAACATATTAACCCTTTTCATGTTATATTTCCTCTCTCTGATGCACATGTGTCTTACATTGAATTGCATCTTTAGAAAATGTTAATCTAGTTAAAGATTTCCTAATCAACAACACAAAAAGTAAGAAAATGAGAACACAACTGGCCAGAAAAGAAAATGCCTGTGCCTTTTTATTGCTGCAGTTCACGAGAATATATTACTGTAATCAACGAACAACTTGAAAACATCACTTACTGATTCAATTCTATTAAATCCTGGAAGCACTCCAATAGCATTATGAACAGTTTGGCACGTAGCCTTTGTTAGACTTTTGGACCAAGATGTTTCATTTTTATCAGTTGGTATATTATCAACATCATATTTATCAGCACTGTTTTCTATTTCGTCTGCTATTTCTTCTTCTACCTCTTAACACATTCTCATTCTCTGATGATTTTGATTCATTGTCATTATTTAATTCTTCACTAACTCTATCGTTCTGTATCATGGAAATTACTTCACTAAGATGCTCCGATTTATTTAGATCATATCTATCACGAAGGCTTTTAGATATTTTTATTTCACTGTCACAAACAGTACATGTAACCGCTCAGATCAATGCCCAATAATAAACTAAAAATAGACAAAACATCAATGAGTGTTCATACTCCCAAAAATGAACATACTGAAATGTTTATTAGTGGCATCGTTATTGCCAACGGAACGAAGGAAAATCATATCCTGAAAAATATATCTTTGTGCAACGCCAACTACCAAGTAGGGTCAACAGAGACTCCACTCAATAAAGATAAATGTTATTTTCATCTTGCTTACTTAGTTGTGAAACCAACACAAGAGACATGAGGTAACGAGCATATCTGACAATAACAAAAAGTGTCATTAAATAAAAGTGCCCATTTCACTTCAAAACAAGAAAAAATATAGCGTTGGTTTCTCCACTGACCCCGCTTGGTAGTGTGAAGGTTAAAGCCGATAAGAATGAATATCTCGGAAATGGCTGATGCATGAATACGTTATTCGACACAAATAGTGGTTTTAAATCAATCTACATTTTGAGTGGTAAGTTGTTGTTTATGACCTACGGCTTACTCGTTATACAAAATCACTTCTGAATGATTAGGCTTTCATCGGTAGTCCCAGAAAATTCAAAATGTCATAGCCGGGATCTTCTGGTTCAAATCCTGGCTATGGTATTGAATTTTTCAGTCTGGCCCTGTCTCTCCAAACTTTGTCCTACATTAGGCAACTGTGAAAAAACAATTCATTTTCATGCATTTTATTTGCCATGTAACTATCTTAAATATGTGATATTTTAGCTAAATTAACTAAGAACCATGTTGTTAACATTAAAAGTATCTAAAAATGATCCATGTGTAGTTCAGAGTGGGTGGATTTCCATGAACATCTTCATCTTACATATGAGTAACATACCGAACTTAAATATCGAGTTTGAGCTGGTTTTGAGTTGGTGCGAGCCCACGTACAAATGGGGGTTTTTCTAAAAATTATATGTTTGAGTTTAGGGAGCCTCAAAGCATATGTTTCCGATAATATCTCTGCATAGTAGTTTTGGGTGGAGTGCAATAAGTATGTGATGCTTTAACTACCATACAGCTGGTGACATTAACATTCTTTGTATAGCTTCAGTAGTCACACAAATCTTCTTTGTGTTGCTTTTAACTTCTCTCTTTACTTTAGTAACTGTGTCGTTTAGCAGCTATCCGTTTTCTCTAGAATAAAATATACATAGAATCTGGAAACGTGTACATCTTATGCGAGTACAAATATAAGAACCTTAAACAGCACACATTTGGTGACACCTGACGTGATTCTAGTGCTCACGTAAAAAATGACGTCACAGTAAGCACACCTTTTACGGAGTGGCGGTGAAGCCGCTCTGTGGTTCGCCTGAGCATAACAGCTCGAACTATAAGTGGTATTACAACTGAGAGAACAAAATTCAATTATGTAATCGCTCAGCTCGACCACCGATATGCAACAGAAGTGGAGGATATCATAAACAATCCACAAGGCGACGACCTATTCGCAAAACTAAAGGGGGGAGTTGGTGCGCAGATGTCCACCTCGAAGGAACATCACGCCCAGTAGCTTCTAACACACGAGGAAATGGACAAACAATCCTAGTTTTCTAAACACCTCAAAAAGTCTCGCACCAGACATTCCGGACGACTTCCTGAAGAGCATATGGTCGAACTGACTACCATCTCACATACAGACCATAATCGTCTGACAAATGGACGATAGTCTTGGTGCCATTATGTTGCTGGCAGACAAAATTCGCGAGGTGATGCCTCCGCCGTCCTTCGTGGCAACGTCAACCATTGCTCAGAATGCACCACACTCCTATAACGAGTTGAAGAGCTGTACATGCAAGTTGCAGCCTTGGCAACCCATCCAGTACCACAGGTTCGGAATCGCGAAGCCGCCAAGAAAGCCAGCACACCCTTTGCTCTACTCACCGTCGGTTCAGTGATGCTGCCCGGAATCGTACGTTAGCTTATTCTTACATCCCGGAAAAACTACAGCAGCAGCTGTTAGAAACGGCAAATGGTTGTACCTCTTCTTTAGGCCGCCTCTTCATTACTAACTGTACAAGAGCACACTCTTAATAGACACCGGTTCAAGTGTTTCCTAAAAGGTTAGTTCTTGGTAGGAAAATGCACTTAGATTAGCATTTGTTCGCTGCCAGTGGCACATCTTTTCATAGCGAACAATGTGTACTGTTAACTGATGTCATGTCACTTTTTAATTTAAAAAACTAATTAAATGCTTCCGAGTTTTTCATTACTTTCTGTCCATGATTAAAATTTAGCAAACAAATGGCGAACATGAATGACGTCTTAATACAGTTACTTCACCACTATGGACTGTTTTAATGACCGCACTTTGTATGTCAGATCTAATTAACTATAGTTTACTAAGCGTCAAGAGTTTAATGAAGCTGCTTATATCGAAGGCAATGACTTTTGTGTAGTGTTTAACGCCCGCTTTTACTACATACGGCACCGCAGGCGATGACACTGACGATACATGGAATGAAGATGGAGCACCGGTGGAATGAGATGGCGGGGGACACAGGGGAACCCGGGGGAAACCAGCCCCAGTGCCGCTTCGTCCACAACAAATCCCACATACGTTTGCCTGGGATCGAACCCGGGCCGCTTTGGTGATCGAAGGCAATTGTGTTAATTAGTACTCGAGACTAACTAAAGGCTTAATTCTGTATTATAAGGTCTTGGCAACATCACATCAATGTAATGCATTAAATGTAGTTCGTTTTTGTTGCGGTTCTATGGCACAGGAGGATATTACCAATTCTGCGGCCAATTTTTATACTTGTGTAATTACATAAAGGTGTTTTAGACATTAAAAATCACTGCGCTTCGCAACTAACATAACTAACCTAAAGAATGTCTGGAAGTGGGAAATAGTGACACAAAGAACATATTACATGGGGCGTAACACTTCATAGAATTTCAGAGTTCATTAAAGTAATTTTTTTTTAAGAAAGGCAGAATACCTCTTTCAGGAAACTTTAATTGCAACACAGAGCATTCCAGCAAATCAATTAAAACTTGATGGTAGACTGCTCTGAAGTGATGTGGCCCGTGCCTGGCAGCGAAAAGGCAAATGTGTTTACACAAGCCAAACATCCGCCGAATCAATGCTGGGGCATCCTTCTCATCTCCATAACTTAACTGAGGTAGTGAGCAAGAATATTAAACTGTGAGAGCAGGGGTTTGCATAGTGACACATCACATTTGCAGCAATATTTCAATTTTCAGGTTAAAAGCATGGCGAAGGTCTTGATTAATTACATTAGAACAATGAGACTACTTTCAGACAGTTAATGTTGAATTCGTTTGGTTTTGCTCGAATAGCTGTTTCCTTCTCAGCAGAACCTGATCTTTGTCTGGCATTACAACGGAATATTCTTGAAGTGTGAAGTGTGACTCTGGGCCTCTAAGCTGACCACTAAAGCAAGTAAAATTTTGTCAAACCATAACATTTATTTTGCTAAAGTATTACACATATATTTGCAGTACCAATAATACTCTTTTGTGTCACCAAAGTTTGTGTGTGAAACTATAATGGGAATACATATTTAGAAATTCTTCTAGGCACGGGAAACACCTTTTATAGCTTAATCACGATAATAATACGGACTACACCATTCAGTAGTCTAGGAATCAATGGGAGTGCCCAAAAGTTACTCGAATTTTATTAATGACAGCATAAAAAGTCTTAATGATTTGGTGATGGTCAAAACATCAATATTGTGGTTCCACAGAGTACAATACTTGGTCCAAATTTATTTTTTATTTACATTAATAACATATTAAAACATGTTTAGATACAATGAGTCTTGGTCCAAGGTTATGTAATTAAACACCCGATTTGTATCACTACAGCGTTTGGAAATACATACTAAAACTATCACTAAGGAAGGATTTCCATTAGGAAAATTATTTTTGCAACCTTAAACTAATTATATTAGCGTCATTTGTTTGTTCTATTAGTTTATTAGAATATTCGTTCTTCTCTTTATAACCCGAGTGTTTATCATTAAAGGATATGTATAACAATAGTTGGTTTGAAGATGAAATACAATTATATTCTACTACTTTTATCGTCACCAGTACAAATTTAGCTCACTATTGCTTAATAATATTATGTGAACTATACCAGCTGCCCCTTATTCTCGAGTTTTATGCAATCCGCATTTTACATGCCAACATGAAAACATCGACCCCATTAGTAAGTTCTCCTCGCGTATTTAACATGGATGTTAAACACTCGATGAAATTAGTACTAATATAGATGTTATCACACCGTCTTTTAATATATTCGTAATTAGACAGCTGACGTTTGCACTTCTGCAAATGTTCTCTGGAACCAGCGAATATTACATCTTAAACGGAATGCTTACCTCACACGTTACTAGTTAGCTCAGTGGGAACGAGCGCAAGACTCCGAAGTAAGCCGTTTGCTCTGAAGATCACCTGTATGTGCTAACTTTTTGTTACTGTGCAATCCTCACAATTTACAAATTATTATTCTGAAAACTGTTATTATATTCATTTTTATTGTTTTATTTATGTTTTATGGCATTGTTTGATGTTTCTTTATTAGTGAACTACAATTAGGTAGTTGTTTAAGCATACCTATAGATAGGTGCAATTGAAATAAGGATCATTTATACACATTTGAACACAGAAAGCAAGGAAATTAAATTATTAGAGTTTAACATGGAAGTTAAACACAATTTTGCAGACAATGAATTATTGTGTTATTAAAAGTGTTTCATAGTGATATGTCGGTTAAAAGTCGGTTAAAAATCAAAGTTCATGTTTAAGTTTAATGTTTTTAAAGGATACAACATGAACGTCTTGAAGAAAATTTCTCCACCCTAAACTAACCTTTACATGGAAAATTGTTCAAAAATGTTGATTTTTTTAAACGATTTTGATTAAAATACCATATGTTTGAGATATTTTTATCACAAATGAAGTTAATATCTTGAATTTGCTGGCTATAGTCCATGTAGTCCTATTTAATCTGGATGACTTTTGCATAACTGGTAAACCGTAAGAAATAGATCAAATCTTACTCTACCAAAAATGTAGATCTTACTAAAATACACAATTTATGTCTCAATAAATTTTTTTGTAGAGTGAACCATTTCGGAGATATGCCTTGTTATTTGTGTGAATTTTGTAGAACATTTACTTCTATCAAATAGAACATAGTTATTCATTTTTTATAGGTTAATCGTGCAAAGAGAACGTAATTTGAAAGCTTTAATTTGAAAGCTATCGTCAAAGCCTACTGCATTCCCATATTCTCCGTATACGTACAAGAAGATAAACAGTAAGATAACTTCTACAAACGTTTATCTCTAACACGAGAAAGATCCAGGAATAAGAGTGTGTTGGAATGGTTAGTACAAGAGTAGAGAAAGTCATGTGACTGCAACATCAGATTTTTTACATTTGATTACACATATTCGCACTGCAATGCATACTTCCAGACTCTGGGAAGGATAGGGAAGGATCTTGACTGAAGAAAAATCCCCACCTCTAAGGCAGCAATCGAACTGTAGACCCCTCACACAGCAAACAGGTGCTCCATCTACTAACAATCATAATTGTCAGAGCCGTTTTTAACTAATAAAAAATAACAAAAATATGCTCTATGAAGTGAAGTTAGGATGAAAGAATTTCTAGAAAGGCTTCATGTCTTGTTCTCGAAATATACTAACATAAATACTAGGTTTGGTATTCATCATTAGGGGCTGCCATTCAAACTAAAAATTAAGCGTTAACATAACGTAAAAGTTGAGCATAAACTTACCACGATACCTTTTCATCTACAACAGCAAATGGAAACAAATGCTTAGGCTCAGTTTTCACTGTGCCTAAAGTCCAAGGTATGACGAAAGTTTAAGCTTTCCAAAACTCACACAAATATCAAGGAATATCTGATAAATGGTTCACCCCCAAAAAAGTTTATTTGAACATAAACTGTATTTTAGCAAGATCCATATTTTAGGTATAGTAAGATTTGGTCTATATTTTAGGGTTTACCAGTTATGCAAAAGTCATGAAGATTAAACAGGGCTACATGAGATATAGTCAGAAAATTCAAAATATGCATTTCATTTCCCATAAAAATACTTTAAACTTATGGTGTTTTAATCAACATCCTTTGAGCCATTTTCGAGAACATAAACATTTTCGAAAAATTTTCTACGTAAAGGATAGTTTAGTTTGGAGGAATGTTCTTCAAAATCTCCGTGTCGCATCCTTATAACTTGTGCACCAATTTTGGTTTCTAATCGACTTTTCGTTTTTGAGTTATGCTGTCTACAGACTTAGACAGACTGAAACACACAAACACAAACAAAAACACAAACACGCGCACGAACAAAACTTTTTTTTAAAAGTGTTTTGTCTGGATTCAGGGGGCCTCAAATATGTATCTATTTCCGGTGAAATCTCGACATGGAATTTTTGGGTGGAATACAATACTTCCTGTACTTACTAGTATAGAAAGTCATGCGGGAAATAGCTTATGTGTATGGAATCAGTTTCATATGTTTCGCAAATGATTAGACGTTAAAATTATTTTGTTGTTCTCATATGCTACTGGATTATTTGTGGTACCAACTGTGAAAATAAATTTTAATGTGTGTGAATCTTATTGTCAGTTGTTTACTTTTAAATCACTCAGCCTACCACGAGCCAAATACCACGTATGAGTGCAAATTGTGCGGTCAAAAATGTGGCCGATACCATCTGGAACTTTGTACAGCCATGGAAAAAATGACTGAGTGCATTAGGAGAGCAGAATGTTTTTAAGTTGCCCGCCGTGTTGCAGTGCGGTTTACACAAGTCCATATTACCACATGCAGCTTAGTTTATTTATAGTAACTGATCCATATGTTAATGTCAAAGGTAAGATTTTTTGGTGATAATTATTTGAAAAATTCCTATTAATAATTTAAGTTAGTGGTATTTTGTATTGAATATTATACTACAAATTCGAATTAATTTCGCACAAATTTTCGGGTACAATTAATACACATAGACATTTTGAAATTAAAATTATCAGGTAATTAATGTTACTGTAACATTATGTTCAAAATTTCTCCAAATTAAATCAATTATTTTATTATTATCATGACATGAATCACTGCATATGTCATGCATCACACATCATGGCCATTGCGAATCACTCAGCATCACCAAATTGAAACGTAAAAGAAGTTGTGACACTTACATTTTTCATGGGGTCCTTCTGTCTGTTACAACCAAGTTATATACTATAAGTATAAAAAATCTCTCGCTGTCAGCACTCTCATTTGGATACATACCTGCATAAACAAATGTGAATGGTTATTTAAGATACAGACTATTTGTGTGTCCGACAGATGATAATATATGGATCAGAGACTATAAATAAACTCAGCTGCATGTTGGAATATCGACTTGTGTAAACCACACTGCCACACGACGTGGAACTTAAAAATATTCTGCTCTCATAATGCACTCAATAATTTTCTCCATGGCTGTTCAAAAAGTGCAATGTCAATAACTGGGTGCGAATACGTGTAACTTTGATCTGTATATGGCCAATTGGCTGCAATTCTTGTATTAATTAATATTTAATAGTATTAAAAGGTAAAGGGTACAGGTGCAAAGCGGAACACCCTGCTCATGTCGACCTGCACAGGTCTATTGTGGCTAGCACCCCCCAGGAGGCAGGGATGAATGAGGGGACCGAAGGGGTGCTATCATACCCGCAGCTAGACAGGCCCACCAGAGACGCGTGGAAGTTCCTAACCAGCGCTGAGATGTCTTCATCCCGGCGCTAGGCCCCACCAAGCAGCCAGCATCACACCGCGGTATCGCACGAAGCGTCCCTCCTCCCCTCGACGGAGGACAAGGGCCACCAGACGCCACCCAGCGGCGAGAACAGCAGTTACCATGCGCAGTCATCCACGCCATCTGCCCGACACTGCCCACACTACATGCCTGGAACTGCATCACCTGAAACATGATAAGGAAATGGGATGAAAGGAAATGATAGAAAGGAAACCGTGGTATGAAATAATGCACCCCAGCATTCGCCTAAGTGACATGGGGAAACCACGGAAAACCCCATATCAGAGTGTGCGGCCACGGGGATCAAACCGGCGACCTCCCAAATGCGGGCCACAGACGTTACCGCCCGAGCCATCCCGCTCGGATAAATAGTATTAAGTAAATGAATTATTAATTATTTCGCGGAATACTCTAAACAAATACCAGTAGAGGTTGTTTCTGATGTAGTAATGAATTCCACTTGAGTAGTGCTGTACAGTGTACTACCATTATGAGCCAAATAAATATTTTGTATGTTAGCAATTCTGTCATTGACCGAATTCATATCAGCGCCACCGTGTGCCGGAATTTTGTCCAGCAGTTCTTTTACCTGCCGGTAGAGCTAGTGACACGGGTTTGTTGCTTTTAAGCACACTTAAAAACCATCGGTCTAGGCTGCCTTTGAATCCACCTCCTTGCAGTCAGTGGGCCAGCATTAAACCAATTGCGAGACCCAGACCGGCTTATTGCATCTCCACTGCGTAGATATTTTTAATTTTAGATTCCGTGATTTTAAGATCGATAGAGCTTCCGAGTCTGGACATGTCTGCAGTGTGACGCGTGTGCGAAAAAACGCCTGTAGACTGTTCTGCACATTTATGTATCTAACCTGAACATATCAACAGGCGTGTGTGAGGAAGAAGCGATGATTGATGATGGAAAGAGAGATCAGTTGGCACCTGGTGGTGTACAAGGACAAAGAGAGGTCGTTGCAGGGGACCTGGGATAATAACACAGGGCAGGATGGCATTTAGGGTTGTCCAGTAGGTATAACTACTAATTTTGCTTAACCCCAACTATACCATTGTATTCAATATTCATTTGTGCTTAGTTATTTACTCTTCGTGGTCTTATAGGAGTGGCCACTTATTTCCTAGACCACCGAAAAAAACTATATTTAATTACCTTTTACAGCTTCTTAAATTCTAAAATCTCCCTCATTTTCCGCCCTTTTCACATAATATTTTCGTCTCTTTTTACCTTCCCAATTCCATTTCCTTTTTACATTCCACAAAAACTTTCCTAAACCCCTTACTTGAGACAATTCATATAAATAAAAATTTTATTTATTTTTATGCTCGACCACACCGAAATTTATTAATTATATGTCTGATAGCGATCCTTTAATGGACCTTATTAAGTTCAAACTTTCATTAAAGGACTAGTATTCATCTAATCGGAGAATTCCATGCAGTAGTGGCAAAGCTCAACATCCATTAATTTTCGAAACGCAACTAGCGCGAGTTTAGAAAACGCTAAAATGTTGGACAAAACAAAACACACAATAATTTACCTCCATACGACATCAACTTCCAAGAATATTGCACTAAGCACAGTCTCAGTTAATTTTACTAATTGTACACCAAATAACATACAAGAAATCAAGTTTCGTCTGTATATTAAATTTGCCCTTCTATTTTTACTTTCTCTACTGATAAGTAGGGGAAGCATTGTATTCCACCCAAAAATTCGATGTCAAGATTTCACCGGAAATATATGTTTTGAGGCCCCCGAATCCAAAAAAAAAGCATGTTTAGAAAAAGGTCCGTGTGTGTGTCTGTGTGTCAGACTGTGGACAGCATAACTCTTAAACGAAAAGTTGGTTAAAAACCAAAGTTGGTATTTAAGTTTAATGTCTTTCAAGGATGGGACAGGAAGATTTTGAAGAAAATAGCCCCACACTAAACTACCCTTTACATAAAATTAGGTATACGGTCGAGCACAAATTGTCTTATGAAGCTTAACTATAATTGTAATTATGACGCCCGTATGAAAATTAGGAAGCTCGCCTCTTAATTACTACCTTTATAGTTTCGTCACATAATATGCCTACTGTTACAGTACTAATATTTTTGAGCCGTTTCTTTCTGATGAACTCCCCTCCCCCCCATTCATTTTTCCCTTACATTCCAACATATAGGACATATTCCTTGTATAACATTAGCTCTGAATGCCCTAAGTTACCATGCTATTCCTTCTATTTCTCTTTATTGCATACTTATATATATATATATATATATAGCGATACTAGGGAAAGAAAAGTATATATATATATATATATATATATATATATATATATATATATATATATACTTTTCTTTCCCTAGTTCCATCTTTGTCATTTTATAGGAAGTCAATGAACGTTTTCAACTGGCAATTATCGCATCTCAATACTAGGACATTTCCACTGTAGGTATACAGCCAAGTAGCACGCAAGCATGCAAAAACCTCCAGGAAAATGCGTGGCTTCAGCTCTACAACATGCTTGTATGCAAATGATGCAGCAAAGACAGGGAGAGAGCTCTGTCATTAGTAACTCCAGCATTTGCCAGGTTATAGGTTCAAATCCCTGCACCGCTCATTATAACTTGTTGGCGATAGTGCCCCCCTTTCTTTCCGTTCATGCTGTCAAGGGTGGAAAGCTGAATTTCATACGTTCAGTGCTGGTACTATCTTTCACAAAAGTGAACACCCAACGTTTGTGAGACCTGCGCGAAGGGTCACCTAATTCTCAGGCGTACTTGCATAGATGGTATGAAAATTAAATTATTCTTGTGCTTCCCTTGCTTCCGAGATATTCCTTGTAATTTGCTTGAATGTTCAAATACTTATTCTTTATTCGTTATTCTTTTCGTTGTGCCCTAGTCATGCAAAGAAAGTGGAATGTGAATGTCCTCACGTAGCCTTCAGCTCTTAAAAGATTTTACTATCACTTAGGCCTACTGTATTCCCCTATTTCCATTGTACCTATAAGGAAATATGTAATAAGACTGTTCCTACAAATGTTGATAAACATGAAGTAGATAGAACAACAAGCATTTTTAAGAATATTTCCACAAACGTGAGTAGAGAAAGTGCGAGTGCATACGTTAGATTTTTCAAAGTTATCAATTTGAAAGGTGGCATTAACGACAAGATTATCCTCCAACACAACACGTATATTTATATGTTTATTTACTTTCATTTTCACCTTCAATAGGCTGTCACATTACGGATTCTTTTTTAGACAGGATCGTTATGTAATACCTGACTAAGCTTATCGAATGCAATTTTTGGAACATAGTGAGTTTAGTTAGACAATACCTTTGAGATCTGATCTATCAGAGAAAGTGAATACTCTATGAAGAATTGATACGAGATTCCAACAACCGAAACGGTCTCACTTTACTTACAGGATCTTTATTTTCCAGGGAAAAAACTCACTCCTGTAGCAGTAAATTACATGACTGTTTATTTCACATAGTGTTGTAATTTTTCCCTCCGTCTTACACTACAATATGAATTAAATTTTACAAATGAATGCCTTATAAGATATTAATTAACATTGCTGGAAATAGAACAGGAATACGCTTACTTTAGCTCACAATCATTCCTCCCAAAATTAACCATATTTTCCTTGAAACATTCACATTCAAAGACATACTTATACCAAGTAACAACTCAGATCTAATAAGATAAATTACTCATTATGAATGCTCCAAATAAATACATTGAGACATGAATGAAAACCTGAAAAGACCATAAGCTGACCAATTTCTTGCAAACAAGATTCAAATTTAATTTCCAGTTTCTCTGCAAATTCTCCTTCTTCGGATTGGAGGAGGTCTCTGAATTCCGGGCCCAACAGGGATCCAGAGCCTGCAGGGGGAGGGGAGAAGAGCCGGAGGAGTGTGAACCGCGACGGGAGGGGGGGGGGAGGGGTCAAATCTACAAGTGTTAGGGACCCTACCCTCTGATATCTCTCCTCAGGACCCCCTTTAATATCCTCTTACCTCATCTAACCTCTCCCTCCCGTAAGGTGCCCCGTTAGGGGCACAGGCACAAAAGATCTTCTACAGGTCGAGTGAATGTCCCCCATCCGAACCCTGTCCATTTATCGGTAATATCCAGTTTTCAAAGAAGACAACTACTGCACTAGGTGGACATTTTGACACTAATTTAATATTACTGAACCATGCCACCTAATAGATATATCCTGTCGTAGGTTTAGAACGTCACTGCTGCATGTAAATCAGCACACAATCCTCCGTCACGTATAAGGCTGAATCTGAAGCAAGTTATTTTAATGTCTATCAACGGGAACGTGTAATAACTATTATATTATTTTAATAATTTCAGCTGTTGTTTGTCAATAAAAGCGATTAAAGAAACCAATATTCCACACTGAATACTGCGATATTGATTTTTGTTCTTGAAATATTCTTTTTGTTAATCCTCTAAGTAAATTTAAACCAATATGTATAAACAAAAACAAAAACTTTTAAACCATTTCTAACGACACTAAGTACTTCCCTCGTTGCAATGATAAGTAAAAATAAACCTTGATACCGTATGAACAGAGGGTGAGTGACTGCCGTGAGGAATAGTCGAGATGGTTAAGTGGCTAGCCGCACAATTCAGAACTGCTAACTTTTCACGATTCGATCAGCGGTTCCTGTATGTTTATTTTCTGAAATCCAAAATTAACAAACGTCTTGAATTCTCTACATCTTTTAACCAGGAATGGAAAATCAGGACAAACACACACTTGTAGAAATTGAGTTAACGGGACATGGCATTTGAATGAGAGTATTTCAAGGAAAATATGGTTAATTTTGGGAGCAATGATTGTGAACTAAAGTAAGCGTATTTCTGTTTTATTTTCAGTAATAGTAATTAATATCTTATAAACTATTCATTTGTAAAATTTCAATCATACTGTAGCGTTAGTAAGACGGAGGGAAAAATTACAACGCTATGCGAAATAGACAGTCATGTAATTTGCTGCTCTAAAGAAGGAGCTTTATTGGAAATAGATTCCATTAAACTGTATAATTTTAAATATCACGCTGCTTATACAAATAATGATGTTCCCCCTTATGACAGGATTTGAGCTTGGGTTAGACCACCACCATTGATCCGCAGTAACGCTCTTCAGTCAGTTCAGCTATTGCACACACGGAACCAGCGGCTGCTGCTTTAGCTTACGTTTGTAAGCCTACCACTGAACACTGGAATGGTTTTTACATTTAATGAAAACAGAATAAGAATTCCTTTTGCAGGTGCACTGAAGTTAAATGTGCAATAATTGTCCGTTTAGTGTAGAAGGATTGCTGAAATATTGCTTTTCAAAACTGCGAGGTGAGCCCACGGCTACTGTCTGCTCAGCAAGGTAAGCATATAACAAATTTAACTCTCATACCATCGATACAAGAGTGCCTGAGAATTAGTTGAACCTTTGCGCAGGTCTCGCTGAAGTTGGGTATTTACTTCTGTGAAATATAGTACAAGAGACGTTGCGAAGTAGAATTCAATATGGTAAAACGGGAGTATACAAGGATGCCTTTGAAAAACTAATGCTACCAAATAATATTTACGTAGGTTAAGAGTAGCTTTTTTCTGCAGTGGGATATTGTCCTTTTCAAAAGGTTTCTCGGGATTTTCACAGAACGCTCAAAATTAACTAGCATATTTCACACCCAAAGGAAGGCCCCTTATTTCCCCTGCATTAAACTTCATTACTGTATCTTTCACTTAAGTGAGGAATCCACGAGCTGTAAATGGACATATTCTCATCATTGGTATGTATGGCTTTTTGTCCTTCCTTTTCAAACAGAAGAGATAACGTGTAACGTGTACTTGGTTGCGCATTGACCATTCAAGATTGCCCGCGAAAACTTGTTATATAAAAAAAGCGGACACGAGCTTTTTAATAAGTGTGCACTACAATTTATAGTGGGGCATATTTGTTTCAATTAACACCTATAACCTTATTTAAGCCAAAGATCAAGGTTCCTTTCGGTAAAATGCAAGTATTAATTAACTATAAATCCATTCTAAATATTATGAACGAATAGACATAATTAACCCATCTATGAATGACCTATATTTTTGCACATTTACATATTCTGGGTCCATTGGACCCGTTATGTCTAATAATAGATTTTAAATGAAAATAAGTTTTATTAAGGTATTACTTGCACCATCTTCCATCATGATCGTTATCATCATAACCATATCACCGTCGTCATTCCCACCACCACTATATTCTTCATCTAAAGAGTTGCATGTCATTGTCTATGGATCAACTCGATCATTTTCAACCGAAGCAAGTCTTATATCTGAAAGGAGGTCATTATCTTTAGCTAGATATTGAGTAACAACAGACTCAAAATTTGAACTTGAAAAACGTGTGCTTGCAGGCTCTGGATCCCTGGTGGGCCAGAAATTCAGAGACCTCCTCCAATCCGAAGAAGGAGAATTTGCAGAGAAACTGGAAATTAAATTTGAATCTTGTTTGCAAGAAATTGGTCAGCTTATGGTCTTTTCAGATTTTCATTCATGTCTCACTGTATTTATTTGGAGCATTTATAATGAGTAATTTATCTTGTTAGATCTGAGTTGTTACTTGGTATAAGTATGTCTTTGAATGTGAATGTTTCAAGGAAAATATGGTTAATTTTGGGAGGAATGATTGTGAGCTGAGGTAAACGTATTCCTGTTCTATTTCCAGCAATGTTAATTAATATCTTATAAGGCATTCATTTGTAAAATTTAATTCATATTGTAGTGTAAGACGGAGGGAAAAATTACAACACTATGTGAAATAAACAGTCATGTAATTTGCTGCTACAGGAGTGAGTTTTTCCCTGGAAAATAAAGATCCTGTAAGTAAAGTGAGACCGTTTCGGCTGTTTATACTGTTATTGTCTATTATCACGGAACACACTAGCTAGTTCAATTACTTCTCGCATCACACCTTCGCTGAGAGGCAGAACACGCCACTGCCCTCTCTATGGATAGAATAGCACCGTGTAGTTCTATAACTACTTTAGCACACGAAGGATTATCTACTTACGCCGATGCAGGATGAAGTGGGCCGACTAGTATATGTTTTGGGGCCCTTGAATTAGAAAAAATAAAACTTTTTAGAAAAAGGTCCGTGTGTGTTAATGTGAGTGTGTGTGTATGTGTGTGTGTGTGTGTGTGTGTGTGTGTGTGTGTGTGTGTGTGTGTGTGTGAACAGCATAACTCAAAAACGAAAAGTTGGTTAAAAGCCAAAGTTGGTATTTAAGTTTAATATCTTTCAAGGATGCGACAAAAAGATCTTTAAGAAAATCCCTCCACTCTAAAATACCATTTACATGGACAGTTTTTCGAAAATTTTTAGTGGTTCAAAAGTGGTTCCAATGAATTTGATTAAAATTCCATGTGTTTAAGGTATATTTGTGGCAAATGAAATGCAAATTTTGAATTTTCTGGCAATAACTCATGTAGTCCTATTTGAGCATGATGACTTTTGCATGACTGGTAAACCGTAAGAGATAGACCAAACCTTACTATACAAAAATGCAGATCTCGTTAAAACACAATTTATGTATGTCCAAATGTATTTTTCTTTGTGGAGTGAATAATTTCGGAGATATTTCTTGCTATATGTGTTAGTTTCGTAATACTTAAGCTTTTCTCAAATGGAACGTGTTTATTTACTTTTTTATCTCTTGGCCATGCAGAGAGAACGGAATTTGAAAGCCTTCAAATAACGGTCAGCTTTATAGCATTTAACAACTGCTCAAAACCTACTGTATTCCCCTTGCACCTACAAGAAAATAATTTCTGCAGATGTTTATCTCGATTAACATGAAGAAGAGGAATAAATGTTAGTAAGAATAGCTAGTCCAAGAATAGAACAAGCCATGTGAGAGCAACATTTTATAAGGTAACAATGTATGCACACACTGTATATCTATACACATATCTGTGTATACATATTGTATGTATAATATTTGTTTCTCATTAACTTTGTCATATTTAACACCTTTGGAGAATAAAAGTTTCTGAGCAGAGCACAAATTGATTTCTTTACCTAAAACTCTTACTATAAAGAGCCCAGTAGAGACTGGAGTAGAGTATGAAATAATGTTCACGCAAACTGTGGCGTAAGAGAGACTAGTTTAATTCTGCTAGGCGCATAAAGAATGGTCCTTCACCTCTCGCAGTCCAGAGAATTCAGGTCTCAGCTGCTTTCTCTAAGAAGGCACTTAAGCTCCCGAAAGTAAATGCTATTAAACTGCTACGTGCCAGAATCTGGCCTGGGAGTCTCAGAGGTGCATGCTGCAGACTGCAAGCTGTTTCTCTGTGGCGTCAAACAAATCCTCAACATGGGCGAATTTTTGAAATAAGTGCAAACCATAACCGTCGGTTGTATGTTTAGAGAAACCTGCTTGAGAACGAAGTACAGTAGGCAAGACCTTTGTTCTACAGAATAGTTATTACTAGCTTCCAACTGCATCAATAAAATGAGAGCTCCAGAATTTATGACGAGAGAATCCGGAGCTTAAGTTGCATTTATCTTGACTATTTTACGAGAAACACATGACAACAGCGGTTATAGCTGGTGTGTTGCACTCACATGACTTTCTCTATTGTACTAGCCATTCTTACGAACTCTTATTCCTATATCTCATTCGTGTTATTAGAGACACTGATTTGCAGAAATTACCTTTTTGCTCATTTCCTTGTGCGTGCAGGGGGAATATGGGAATAAAGGGAATACAGTATACTTTGAGCGATAGTAAAATATTTTAAGGCTTTCGAATTTCTGTCTCTTTGCAGGATTAACATATAAAAATGAATAACGATGTTCCATTTGACAGAAGTATAAGTTCTCCAAAACTCACACAAATAACAAGACATATCTCCTAAATGGTTCAATGTACAAAACAGTATATTTAGACTTAAATTGTGTGTTTTAGCAATATCTACATTTTTGGTATAGTAAGATTTGGTCTATTTCTTACGGTTTACCAGTTATGCAAAAGACATCCAGAGTAAATAGGACTACATGGCCTGAAAGTTCAAGATATATATTTCAATTACCCTGAAAATATCTCAACATATGGCATTCAATCAACATCGTTAGAGCCATCTTCAAGAAAATAAAAATTTTCGGAAAATTTTCCATATAAAGGGTAGTTTAGGGTGGAGGAATTTTCTTCAAAATCTTCGTGTCGCATCCTTAAATGACATTAAACTTAAATACCAACTTTAGTTTTTAACCGACTTTTCGTTTTTGAGTTATGCTGTCCACAGGCTGACAGACAGACACACACGCGGACCTTATTCTAAAAATCTGATGTGTTGCACTCACATGACTTTCTCTACTCTTGTACTAATCATTCTTACAGTCTTATTCCTATATCTTCTTATTGTTAGTTGAGATAAACATTTGTACAAATTATCTTGTTGCTTACTTCCTTTTAGGTGCAAGGGGAATATTAGAATACAGTAGGTTTTGTGCGATAGTCAAATCTTTTAAAGCTTTGAGATTCCGTTCTCTTTGCACACTTAACATATAAAAAATGAACAATGATATTCCGTTTCACGAAAATTTTTATGTTCTCCAAAACTCACACAAATAACAAGACATATCTCCTAAATTCTTCATTGTATAAAACAGTTTATTTAGACTTAAATTGTGTGTTTTAGCAAGATCTACATTTTTGTATAGTATAATTTGGTCTATCTCTAACGGTTTAAAAGTTATGCAAAAGACATCTAGAGTAAATACGACTACAGAGGCTATAGCCAGAAAATTCAAGATATACTTTTCATTTGTCATGAAAATATCTCAAACATACATTTTAATCAAAATCGTTAGGGCCATTTTCAAAAAAAATCAAAATTTTCAAAAAAAATCAAAATTTTCAAAAAATGTTCCATGTAAAGGGTAGTTTAGGGTGGGGCTATTTTGTTCAAAATCGTGGCATCCTTGAAAGATATTAAACTTAAATAACAATTTTGGTTTCTAACCGACTTTTCGTTTTTTAGTTATGCTGTCTACAGACACACAGACACACACACAGACACACTCTCACACGGACCTTTTCCTTAAAATGCTTTTTTTGGATTCGGGGGACCTCAAAACATATATTTCCAGTGAAATCTCGACATTGAACTTTTGCGTGGAACACAATACTTCCTATACTTTACTATACGTAGTAGAGAAAGTAAAAATCTTAAACTGCGGTTGTAACCTGTTTTGGTTACAAATAATTACGGGTATGAATATGGCATACCCTAGCAGTGCCAAGCCTTATTTCAGAACTTAGACTAACAATGGGAAAGGTGGGGGTATTTTACAACCACCACTGGTAAAAAATGACTGATTTATTTTAAAATTGGGTATTATATAGGTAATATTTAACATCGTTTAACTATTCCTTTTGTTCATGAATCATATTATACCAACAGGGGCAGTACTTTATGACGACCATGACATTTCATTGTTTCTCTAAAAGGCCAAAAATGAAAACTTTGAAACAATTACACAATTAAGTAGTAAAAACAGTGATTGACAATTACTATTAACTGCATGCCTTTAATAAAGAAATTAAGACAGAATTCAAAAGTTGCATACGGTGAGCATAAAGTTCATTCATATAAGTTTCTTTGCACATAACTGTATTGGCACCACTTTTTTCAACAAAGTAATCTACTTTAAGTCCATTCTTCTACTTATGTTAGTTGAAATACACATCTTTTATAGCAATGGCTTGTTTACATATATCCTTGTAGGTACAATGGGAATAGGGGAATACGTAAGGCTTAAGGGATAGTCAAACGTTTTAAGAGCTGGTCACTATATGATGTTCTTGGTTGGCTTAGGCGTTTCTTCCGTAGCATTCGGGAAGTGCGAGTTGAATTACAGCAGCCGGTCTAGCTGACGCGTGGGTTTTTGGGGACTTCCCTGGCTGTCCAGGTGAATGCATTATATGTATCTCCCGAATTTCCTGTTCCTCCATTTCACCTTACTTCTCACTTTATTTTACCCATCTGGTTGGCTCTTTTTGGGTAGCAAGTATCGGCGAGGGCCTTGGCGGTGCATAGCAGGGAAAATATGCTCTCAGATCACCTTCGTCCTTCGGCGAAGCGGTCTCCGGGCTCTGAACACCCCTGTGGGATGTTTAAGACCGCAGGTGGGTAGGACGCCGGTTGAACTAGCTAACGCGGTGGAGCTTCAATCGAGAAATGATAGGGCCTCTGCCCTTTGTTCGGTTGCAACTCTTTCAGTTGACTGCCCTCTGTCTCCTCCCGCCTCATCCTTTCTCTCAGGGTGTCCCACAAGGGGTATAGGTACAAAAGATTTTCAAGGTACACGTGCCGAGTCCCTTCCGCACGTATGCGTGTTTGTTTTTCCGTGCATGTGATAGAATATTCTGTGTACCGGTTCGTTACGATTGGATTATATCGGTTTTTGGTTAATGATTCTAGCACCAAGTACGGTGTTTGGCACAATCTGTGCGTGTAGTCAGGAATTAGCCGGTGAGTGGTGCTCATTATATAAGAGTTTCTCTTAGGGTAACCTATTAGTGTATGAATCGGCTGATTGCTTCAGTTCTGTGTTCACTTTAGTGTGTCTTCCCGTTCATTACAATACAGTGAGTCAAAAGTCGCTTCGGGGTTTTAATGGGTTCATAGGACGCTAACCATAGCACACATGGCGCAAAGAATTGTATCAGAGAAAAGAGTATCTCTCATAGTTTTGGAGCGTACTTACGTGTATTTCTTATGTCCACCGTTGGTGGCGCGGCAGACATCAATCCTGTAGTCTAACTCGCCCCTTACACGCCCCAACATCTCATGGTCGATACCGGCGACTGCATGCTCTTCTAAATTGCTTAGCAAAGGGGTGGGCGAGTAATTGATCTCTAACATAACCCCATAAGAAAATTCCGCACGGGGTTAGGTCATGATGAAGCTCACGGCAAAGGTTGTTATTCTGGGAACTCAATGTCTGCAGTAGCTGTACCCGATATGGCTTGAGTTTAACTTGTTTACGTACGATTCTCCAGACAGTTTTCCGCAAAATCTGTAATCCCATATTCGCGCAACGTGCAGACCTTTGCGGGCTCTGTAAAGATGTTTCTTCCACACGCTCGACGTTTAAATCTGACACACGTGAACGATCCGTTTGTTTAACAGCATAAAGATTCCCAGTCCGTTCGAATTTGTTGTACCATGATGTAGTTGTTTTGTCTGTAGGTGGCACTAAATGAAATTTTGTACCATCACAATTGCCTCACGTTTAGCAAACAGTAAAACACAAAACGCTTCCTGTTCACCAGTAAACGTCATTTTATAATCAATTTTTAGGACTGTCCTCTAGCGACAAAACTTACAGCTTCATATTATGCATATTAAACTTTGACACATACTGCTTGCTCTGATACAAATCTATCCCCGAAGTCTTTTAGGATTACCGGCCTATAGATTCATGAACCTCCGGAGGGACTTTGGTTCACCCGGTATAAGTGCAAAAAGTCCAAATATTCTTTTAATGAGTTATTGTAATTTATTCTCCATGTTATTGTTCCGTTTATGAGATTTTAATTGGTGCATAGTTCTGGCTGCTTCGACATACGAGTATGTTAATCGTGGCATTGACCTGTTAAGGCTGCGTTAAATTCCCATTTGGTAATGTTAGATATTAGTGCCATGTTTTCACACGGGGAGGTACATTTTGTTGGACATGTTTTAATGCCACCTGTTCCTCTTCACATTACGTTTGTGTGCAAAGCTTTAAAGTGGATACTTCAAAATACAAACAGATAGGTATTGATGTAAAGCGAGATTATACGAGTATATAACATTGTAAAAGGTATTAGCTAATCGTTGCATTCAACTTTTTCGAATGTAGAGGTGTTAGGGGTATAAGTGCATATATTTTGGTAAATAATTTACTTTAATTTGTATCCACTTCGGTGTGTTAGTCCTGTTTTCTCTTCGTCTAACAGTTTTCCCATAAATCAAACACATAGTTTACTACCTGATGTTCCATGCATGGTCGCAACAGCCCCACAAAATGAACAACGCCCGTGAGATAGATTATCCGTTTTGCTTTACGTCTCAATGTGTGAGCATCTCGCTAGATAATGTGAGATCATTGGACTTGCAGAAAGCACTCGAACTCAGTTACGATTTAGCATTCGCTACCGTGTTACAGCATTCGTTACGCCCACCCTGCGTCATATTTTCTGTAGCACTTCTACTTGAAGACACAAACCAATGTGAAAAGTGGTACTCTTGATAAGAAAAATAAAAAGTTCCCAAAATGAAGCAGATATTGGTGGAACGTTGTTCACTGCCCTGTCCATAAATACCAATACAAATATCTGCACTTATACCTTTAATAGCCTGTATATTGTTACCTAATTACAGTAGCTTGACAATCTGTTGAAAGTAAGCAGGCCTTGTTAATCTTTTCCCTTTTAGACCTTTGTGGGACTTTACTTCAATGATGTTATGTCCAGCGTGACAAAAGTAAAATATTGTAAACATTACAAAGCTTCTCGTTTTGAAAATGTAGTAATAATCTTCGATTTGTATTTTATATTAACTTTTTGTGGGGGCCTAAAGTTAAACGTCCTTCAACCGGACAAGTCATATCAGAGGGCGAAAGAACGAAATGATTGAAACATGCAAAACGAACCTGGGTTCCCCACGACTTGGAGTTACCCAAAATTGGTCTTCTTAGGATAAAGAAAAACTCCGGAAGAGTTCCTTATCCAGATAACTCTTCCTTATCCAGATTCAAACTGGAAACCTCTTGAATGTGAGGGAGACACACTAACACCACACAACGAAGGTGCGCTTTACCTTTTTATCTAGCAAAATAATTGTGTTTAGGCTGCCTCTGAATTTGAGAAGTCAGAGTTCTGAGTTTTCAAACCAGATATCCCATGTTCAATTCTCGGCTGGGGTGGGAAAAGTTTTTCATTAATTAGAATCTTTTCCAATTCTCTGGAGAGTCTACGATTTTACATTTAGAAATGAGTGTGTGTATTTTAAGTTAAGAATTATTAAAATCCAACGCAAGAAAGTACATTTAGCAAGCAGGAGCCGGCAGACAAGAGACGAAACGGGAAGAAGAAGAAGAAGAGTAAGAAGAAGAAGAAAGACAGAGAGAGAGAGAGAGAGAGAGAGAGGTTTATGGGTTAGGAGTGTCAGTGGATGTGAAGTATTGTGATAAGATGTATATTTAAGGGGCTCAACTACTAGGTTATCAGCGCCCTTACAAGACGAATCATGGCAAAAAAAAAAAAAAAAAAAAAAAAAAAAACGCAGATAAAGGTGAATGCAACATAAAAATTCTAGCATAAGTCACAAATGGAGATAAATATACAGAGCAGATCATGACAAATGCCAGAATTAAAACATATTTACCAAAAGTGTCCAAAACGTGTGAAAATCTATATCTGTAATATTAAACTCTTAGAAGTTTACCATTGATAATAATCTCAGAACTCATTTGAAAATTCATCCCAGAAAATTCCTCGGAATACAATATCCAAGAAGATCCTCATGGAACTATACCAGGTGAGTCAGCATTGTTTAAGTTATATTTTATAATTTTACTAATTTTAGAAACAAATAATCAATAATATTTTACTTCACACTACAAGCCCAAGTATATCTTTGGTATGGTCTGTGGATAAGGAAGGACTCATGTCATTGGCAAGGTTCAAGTTTAAAGATACGTGTCACAGATATTGACTTTGCTTTCACATGCTCTTAAAATAAGATTGCATATTCAGCTTGCAGTCCTTAATAAAAAACAAAAGTTCACATTCAGCAAGATCTACATTTATTTACCACAAGAGGCACATGTGTTGATAGCCAACAGCTTAGTCACAGTTACATTTTAAAATACATAACATATTTCGATTCTTAGGAAAATATCACTTCATATTTAAATATATTCTTAATTGATAAGGTTTTATTAAACATTATCAAAAAATGTATATCACTGTTTTATTCTTCATGTTCATTAATAAATGCCTACATCACGAATGTTTTAAATAAATTTTAGTATCCTTAGAGGCAGATAACTGTAGTTTTTTTACATTTATTATCACACAGACATACACATATATCTTTATAAATTCTCCTTTTCATTTATTTGTCACAGTGCATAAATTCATTCATGAAATGCATCAATGCAGTTGCTTCATTTGAATAAAAGTGTTTAGATTCAAAATTGCTGCCCTAGAAATGCATATTATTAGGACATAATGAGTAGGATTTCCAGAAGTAGTGTTCAATAAAGTTTTGTACACAGTTCACATACACATGAGTTATATATTTCACTTATGTAAAGGAACCATTACAATATATGGCCTTACTTTCCAATATTCATTTATTCATATTACAGCTGGCTATTAAACTTTTTGATTCCTATATATAACATCAATTCATCATTACTAATACTTGTTTCCGAATGTGAAACATTACAGTACTGTCAGATGCAGTTGTAATCAGGAAAGCCAAATGGGTGCTATGAGAATTCCTCATCGATTCTTACTCTACTCTACTTTATGATTCTATTCTAAACTGGACATTGTCCATCTCAGGGCCTAGGTTGTATACCAAATAATGTTATGTTTGTAAGCCTCCTGAGTCTAAAAAAAGCATGTTTATGAGAAGATTCGTGTGTGTGCGTCTGTCTGAGGACAAGATAACACCAAATCGAAAAGTCGGTTAAAAACCAAAGTTGGTATTTAAGTTCAATAACTTTCAAGGATGCAACACGAATATTTTGAACAAAATACCTCCACTCTCAACTACTCTTTACCTGGAAAATTTTCGAAAATTTATATTTACTTAAAGATGGCTCCAACGATATTGATTAAAATGCCGTATGTTCAAGGTCTTTCTGTGACAAATGAAGTGTATATATTGAATTTCCTTTCTATAGCCTATATAGTCCTGTTTAAGCGAGATGACTTTTAAATAACCAGCAAACCGTAAGAGATAGGCCAAGTCTTACTATAAAAAGATTTAGATCTCGCTAAAACACACAACTTATGTCCAAGTAAAAAAAATTGTATAGTGAACCATTTCGAAGATATTCCTTGTTATTTGTGTGAGTTTTAGAGAACGTTATATATATAGTCTACTCCACAGAAAAGTTTAGACACAAATTGTGTGTTTTAACAAGATGTACATGTTTCATGCAGTAAGATTTGGTCTATCTCTTTGGGTTTACCAGTTATGCAAAGGTCATTCAGAGTAAATAGGACTTCATGGGCTATAGCCAGAAAATTCAAGATATACATTCCATTTGTCATAAAAATATCTCAAGTACGTCATTTTAATCAATATCGTTAGAGCCATTTTCAAGAAATTCAAAATATTCAAAACATTTACCATGTAAGGGTATTTGAGGGTGGAGGAATTTTCTTCATATATTCCTGTAGCATCCTTGAAAGACATTCGACTTGAATACCAAGTTTGGCCTTTAACCGACTTTTCGTTATTGAGTTATGTTGTCCAAAGGCTGACGCACAGACACACAAACAGACACACACACACACACACACACACACACACACACAACACACATACAGACCTTTTTTTAAATGCTTTGCGGGGGGGGGGGTTTATGGAGCTTTAAAGCATATATTTACAGTGAAATTTCGACATCGAATTTTTGTGTGGAATGCAATACTTCCTCTGCTTTGCTATTCGTAGTAGAGAAAGTAAAAATGAAAAGTCGGCCTGATACCAAAGTGGGCATTTAAGTTTAATATCTTTGAATGATGTGATACGAAAACTGAAGAAAATTGTTCCGCCATAAACTATCCTTTGCATGGAAAATTTTTCGAAAATTTTGACATTCTGGAAAATTGCTGAAACGATAATGAATAAAATGTCATAGCTTTGAGATATTTATATTGAAAATGTAATGTTATCTTGAATTTCCTGGTTATAGCCCATGGAATCCTGTTTACTCTGGATGGCTTTTGCATAACTGGTAAACCGTAAGAGATAGACCAAATGTTACTGTAAAAAAATGTAGATCTTACTTAAACACCCAGTTTATTTCCAAATACAATTTCTGTAGAGTGAGACATTTTGGAGATATTCCTAGTTATCTTTGACAGTTTCGGAAAACTTAAGTCTGGTATCTTTTGTTTCCGTTAATTCTCGGGTTGTCACCTTGGTTGTGCTGACGTGCACTTGGTTCCGCCGGCTGCCGTGAGTGGCGCTGCAGTGGGCCCGTCCGGTAGACGAGGGTTTGGTTCTGACTAGGGAATGTTAGCCGGGCCACTGACATAAAAAAAACTTTTCAACATTCATCATTACTAATACTTGTTTCCGAAGGTGAAACATTGCAGCACTGTCAGATGCAGTTGTAATTAGGAAAGTCAAAAGGGTGCTATGAGAATTCCTCATCGACTCTTACTCTACCCTTATGATTCTACTCTAAACTGGACATTGTCAATTATGGGGGTGTACGATAATTTGAATGCATGCACCCATGGTTGTCAACCCGTACGATAATTAAGGGTGTGTACGATAATTTCGATATCGGCCAAATATAATTTTCACTGCTTTGCCACACCAGTGAAATGAAATTAATAACAAATAGCGACACCACTTTTGCCCTCATGGTCTGTCTCCACCCCTCTAGGGCAACCATTTCATATCCTACTAATCCTTTTACTTTTTATCCACTTATTGCCAATGTGCGCAGGTCTGGTAATCTCGATGAAGAAGGCACTGTTCAGAAATAGATTATCAACTGAGAAAACTCGGAATACATTGTACCATTACAACTGGATATTAGACTTTTTGATTCTTATATATATCATCAATTCAACGTTAAAGTTTCTATCAACAACAAATTTGTATAATGTTGCAACAGTTGAGGAAGATGAACTTTCAGATGAATAGTGTGAGAAACGTAAGTACTAAAGTTGTAATACTGATTGAGGTCATCAAGCTTGTAAGTGGATACCATAAACATGAATTACATTTTCATAAGTGTTATGCTGATACATTGATTGTTGTAGCATTTGGTTTATGATGTGCGATGATTTTGAATCTAAATCTATAATTCTGAGTGGCCGGTATGATAATTTTACTTTTAAACGTTATCAACCCTGGTCCAAGCATAACTCACCCCCGTAATTATTCTGCGGGTTGACAACCATGAGTGCCTGCAATTCAAATTATCGTATGCCCCCATAATTATCGTACGGGTTGACAACCCTGGTTTGGGCCGTAGATTCATTTTCCTCTTGTTTGCTGTATCTGACCATAAGTTGCCTGGGCTGCGCCTTTCAATAGCGGGATTTTGGGTATAGCTTCTTTTAGGGTACAATTTACAATGTATACGGATCAGGATGTTTCAATCATTCATAACATTTTGTCAGTGACTTGCAGATTTTTGGACCCACCACATTCTTTCATAAGCTGAGACGACAGAATAAGTCCATTTACCGTATCTAGCTCCAATCTGTTTCTAATTTTGGTTTTGGTTTTTATTAAACCTAGTTTGGAAAAACTTTCGCAATAAGTGTTTCTGTGGGGCAATGAAATCACTGATAATGCAAAGGCTGCTAGTTCTTTGAAATCAGTATTTCCACCAAGGTACTTGCATATTTGTGTAGTAAGGTTTGGTTTATCTCTTACGGTTTACCAGTCATGCAAAAGTCATCATGCTCAAATAGGACTACATGAGTTATTGCCAGAAAATTCAAAATTTGCATTTCATTTGCCACAAATATACCTTAAACACATGGAATTTTAATCAAATTTATTGGAACCACTTTTGAAAAAATAAAACTTTTCGAAAAACTGTCCATGTAAATGGTATTTTAGAGTGGAGGGATTTTCTTAAAGATCTTTTTGTCGCATCCTTGAAAGATATTAAACTTAAATACCAACTTTTTCTTTTAACAAACTCACCGAGTTCGATGTCCGCTATGGGCAGTCTGGCTGACATTCCCTAGTCACAATCAAATAATGCTATGATTGTAAGCCCACTGAGTCTAAAAAAAGCATGTTTATAAGAAGATTCGTGTGTGTGCGTCTGTTGAAGGACACGATAACTCCAAATCGAAAAGTCGGTTAAAAACCAAACCTTCGTGATAGAAATATCTTGAACATACGCCATTTTAATCAATATCGTTAGAGCCATCTTTAAGAAAATCTAAATTTTCGAAAATTCTCCAGGTAAAGCATAGTTGAGAGTGATTGAAACTCGTCTAACGAACGGGCCCACTGCAGCGCTACTCACGGCAGCTGTCGGAAACAAAGGGCACGCGAACATAACCCAGCGGACAACCCGCGAATTAACGGAACCGAAAGATCCCAGGCTTAAAACATCTGCGTTCAGTACAAAAAGCACATTTAAAAAAAGGTCCACGCGCACGCGCGCCTGTGTGTGTATGTGTGTGTGTTTGTGCATGCGCGCGCGCGTGTGTGTGTATCAGTCAGTCTGTCAGTCTGTGGACAGCATAACTCAAAAACGAAAATTCGATTAAAGACCAAAGTTGGTATTTAAATTTAATGTTTTCAAGGATGCGGCACGAAGATTTTGAAGAAAATAGCACTACCTTAGAATAACCTTTACATGGAAAATTTTTCGAAACTTTTGATTTTATTGAAAATGGCTCTAACGATTTTGATTAAAATGCCATATTTTT
The DNA here is from genome assembly GCA_030765045.1 of Tenodera sinensis. Classification (NCBI taxonomy): domain Eukaryota; kingdom Metazoa; phylum Arthropoda; class Insecta; order Mantodea; family Mantidae; genus Tenodera; species Tenodera sinensis. The sequence goes on from CM060962.1 coordinate 250,049,808, forward strand.
AGCATATTTGTATGACAAATGCAAAGTATATTTTGAATTTTATGGCTATAGCCCATGTAGTCTTGCTTACTCTTTTGAATAACTCGTAAGCCCTTAGAGATAGTCAAAATCTTACTGTACAAAAGTGTAGATCTCGCTAAAACAAACAATTTATGTCGCGATAAATTTGTTTGTAGAGCGAACCATTTCAGAGATATTCCTTGCTGTTTGTGTCAGTTTCGGAAAACAACTCATGAAATAGAACATCGTTGTTCATTTTTCACTTTCCCCACTAGTAAGTAGCGGGACTATTGTATTCCACCCAAAAATTCCATGTCGAGATTTCACCGGAAATATATGTTTTGAGACCCCATGAACCCCATGAACACGCGCACGTAAAGTTGATTAAAAACCAAAGTTGGTATTTAAGTTTGTCTTTTAAGGATGCGACACAAAGAGTTTGAAGAAAATAGCGCCACCCTAAACTACCCTTTACATGGAAATTTTTTTGAAAATTTTGATTTTCTTGAAAATGGCTAAAACATTTTCTATTAAAGCGACATATGTTTAAGATATTTGTATGACAAACTAAATGTATATTTTGAATTTTCTGGCTATAGCCTATGTAGTCCTGTTTACTCTGGATGACTTTTGAATAACTCGTAAACCGTAAGAGATACCCAAAATCTTACTCTACAAAAAATGTAGATCTCGCTAAAACACACAATTTATGTCTGAATAAATTTTTTGTGGTTTGAACCATTTCGGAGATATTCCTTGTTATTCGTGTCACTTTAGGAAGACTTGAAAGCTTTCGCGGAATTGAACATCGTTGTTCATTTTGTTATATGTTATGCGTGCAAAAAGAAAGGGATCTCAAAGCCTACTGTATTCCCATATTCCCCATGTACCTACAATGAAATAAGCAATAAGATAATTTGTACAAATGCTTATGTCAACAGGCACGAAGAAGATTATGAATAAGAGTTTATAAAGATGGTTAGTACAAGAGTAGAGAAAGTCATATGAGTGCAACATATCGGATTTTTTATTTCATGCTACGCCACTGAACGCTACTAAAGTGTCTCAAACATATAGGTAACATTGTTTCCATGGATTTGTATGATGCCTGAAGATGGACAATGTGAAATGTATGCGTTACATCTACTGCAGATATCACGATATAAAACGATATCCTAGATGTCTGGGCTGAGCAACATCTGTCTGAAATACCGACAGAATTATGTGAAGTTTTGTTTCTTAGAGGAGAGACTGTTTACTCTCCACTTCCTAACCAAAGTGCAAATGGAAGTAGCTACCAGGGTAAAGCATCTCTTCGTCCCTAGAGATAACCAACCTTCTGCCTCGGAGTGCAAATGCTGTGCTGGCAATCTCTCGTTCAATGTTGCTATAGCTGTCGCAAAATTTGATGGCGGGTGGCTCGATACTAAATTTAATCATAGGCTTGCCATGCCTTGCTGTGTTGTATACTTAAACACAATGTGAAGTCATGCTGTAAAGCTAATGATATAAATATAATTTGTACCCATAAAGTTTATTGGCACTACAGGAAAAATAATAGTAATATTTATCAGCCGCCATTAAATTTTGCGACTACCATAATGCATGAATATAATCTTTAACTGTAGGCTGTGTAGCTCTTTTGCCATAGCGATTTGCAGTTCCATCTAATAAGCAATTACTCATTTATTTTGCCAGTTGCCAGTTCATTTCCTATCACTGCTTCGTTTCAAACATCCCCGCCCCCCGGACGTGGGACATATGGTTAAAATGTAGGGCATATCCGGGAATTTCCGGACGTCTGGTAACCCTAGTCCTGCCATAATTATCGGACGCATTGTCCTATGACTGTCATCTCATATCTTCAATAGGGATGTTTAAGGATGACAGGGTATCCAATACTTTGTTTACTAATTCGCTTAACGTAGGTATTTGCTGAAAGTCTGATATGCAGTAAAACCTGACAAAACCGACCCCCTATATACCGGAAACCTGGACAACTGGAAAATATATCTCGGAACGGAGCTACTTCCTATGTTAAATAACACTCTAAACCAGAAAACTGCCTACCGCGGAAACGGAAGTATCCCCCACTTCACCTTCGGGTTGGAGAGAACCCGCGACGTCCACAGGGTTATCCGCGGTCTCCCGGTGGACACACCCATCGACGAGATTGTCGCGGACCTCAAACGCCAGGGCGTCAGCCCAAGACTGGTCAAACAGTTGACCAGAGCCGCACCAAATGGGCAAGGACCCAGAACACCCCTCCCACTATTCCTCGTAGTGGTGGAGAGAGCCCTCGACCCGGAGGGTAAGAAAATTGATGCCATCACAGGCCTATGTTACCTCCGGGTACATATTGAACCATCCAAGGGTTCTAGCGGTCCTCCCCAGTGCCATCGTTGCCTGGGGTTTAATCACTCCAGCCACTTTTGCCACAGGAAACTTCGCTGCCTGAGGTGCGGTGGCGAACACTCAAAAGAGGTCTGCCCGAAATCTCGGGAGGATGTGCCCAAATGTGCCAACTGTTCCGGATCACACGTAGCTGGCTACGGAGGCTATCCAACAAGGAAGGCCATCTTAGCAAATAAGAACCCACCACAGGTGGTCCAACCTTCTGCGGCGGACGGCCCCCGGGTAGGCCCTGCCCCGGCAGGACCGACCCAGGGTTCAGCGTACGCGGCAGTGACCAACAGAGCTGCGGGTAAGACTGTGGCGTCGCGCGTTAACAACTCCGACACACACTCCAGTGCACAAACACAAGCTTCAGTTACACAACCAGCTCCCCTTCCTCCTAGGTCGGGAAAACGCCGACGTCCTCGGAGGCCTGCTACCGTCTCCGAAGCTCGCGGTGAGCGTGGGGCTCACACACCTCACCCATCCAAGGCACCCGAGGCCTGGCCTATGAACCCCAAGCCAAAGCAAATGTGTTTGCTGACTACCTGGAGAGGACTATGCGTCCTAGAGATGATCCGTAGGACCTAGACTTCTCCGACCGTGTCCGCCAGGAGGTACGTCGATACCTTCGGCTTCCTCATGGGGAGGCGGATCGGCTTCCCATCATCAAACCAAGCGAACTCCAGGGCGTACTCCGACGCCTCGACCGCAAAAAGGCTGCGGGGCCTGACGGGTTCACCCCTGCCATGCTCCGCCACCTTCCTTTCAAGGCCGTGCTCTTGCTTACTAAGGTCTTCAATATGTGCCTCGCCCTTGGTCACTTTCCACGCGAGTGGAGGGAGGCCCGGGTGATCTGCATATTGAAGCCAGGGAAAGACCCGGTTCATCCTGCCAACTACCGATCCATAAGTCTCCTGTCTGTACTCTCGAAAGTACTCGAGAGGCTTATTCTAGTCCGCTTGTCCCCCATCTTAGGGGACATTCAAGCCATCCCTCCCCATCAGTTTGGGTTCCGGCCTGGCCACTCAACATCTCAGCAGTTGCTGCGTGTGGTGGAGGCAGCCGCCCTGGGTTTCCAGGACAAAGCCTATACCGCCGCGGTTTCTCTAGATGTTGAGAAGGCCTTCTCTACGACCTGGCATGCCGGTCTCCTTCACAAACTCATCCAACTGGAGTTACCCACACATCTAATACACCTGCTACACTCATTCCTAAAACATAGATCCTTTGTGGTCGCAGTTGCGGGAACCAAATCCACACGAAGGCCAATCAGAGGCGGAGTCCCTGAAGGTTCTGTATTGTCCCCTACGCTGTTCAGCGTATATGTGGCCGACATTCCATCCGAGCAGCACGTTAACATAGCCCAGTATGCTGACGACGTGCTGCTATACTGTACAAATAAACACCCTCGCAGAACCTTTCTCCCCATACAGCGACACCTCCGCCTCATCCAAGAGTGGTGTAGGCGTTGGCGATTGTCCATCAACCCGGAGAAAAGCCGCGCCATACTTTTCACCAAACGCCGCTTTCCCGCCAACTTCCCCACATTCACATACCTTCGCCGAAGGATTGAGTGGGTAGATTCCCTTACCTACCTGGGAGTAAAGCTCGACAAGGGCCTAACTTTTCGGGGACACATCAACGACCTATCAGCGCGGACCAGTGGGGCAATTGCCTCACTGTACCCTATGCTGCGGTCGGGGATGCCAATCCCCTTAAAGCTACGTCTCTTTCTGGCTCTCATTATCCCTATCCTTCTGTATGCCTGCGAAATCTGGGACATGGCTGCAGACACCCACCTCCTGCGTCTGCAACGTATACAGAATAGAGGTCTTCGTGTAATCTATTCTGTATACCGCAGATTCCCTACGAGACTACTGCACGAAGCCTAGTCCCTCCCGTACGTGGAGGACGAAATTAGGCGCCGGGCAACTAAATTCTACGACCAGTTTCCACAACATCGGAGCGCCCTGGTTAGGTCTCTTGGGGACTATATCCCTAGAGAACGCATGCTTGTGCGACACCGGGTTCCCCGCATGGCTTGCGGGCACCCCCGGTAACACAGGAGCTACCCCATCAACAGCGTAAGCTGAACTCCTTACAGTCCTTCCAAGAGTAGATTGGAAGTCCAAAACATTTCGCCAAATATCCATATTTGGACCACCCATCAGCAGTGCCCAACGGCAGTTGCATGCTGAAAGTAACATCCGACGAGGAGCATAAAAATGCTACCTCCCAACAACCCTCAATCCTCATTCTTCACCAGCCATCCTATAACTTCCTAATCCCGTCATACAGTGGTTTAGCCCTAAAAGGGCAGGTACACGAATGACACACCTCGGGCTGTTCTCAGCCTGCCAAATAGGTCGTCGTCTGGTCATTGGACAGGAAGACAAGGACCATCCTCTGGCCTGCCAGATCACCTGATCTGGCACCCCTTGACTTCTTTCTCTGGGGTTATTTAAAAGAACGCATTTATGCAGAGGAGCTGGACAATCCAGAAACCATTCGTCAGCGTATTACAGTGGCTTGCAGATCTGTTCAAACCTGTGTATAAATGATCCTTATTTCAATTGCATGTGCCTATAGGTATGCTTAAACAGCTACCTAATTGAATTTCAACAATAAGGAAACATCAAACAATGCCATAAAACATAAATAAAGCAATAAAATGAATATAATAACCGTTTTCAGAATAATAATTTGTAAATTGTGAAGATTTCACTGTAAAAAGCTAGTACATGCAGGTGATTCGAACCTCCTTCACAGCAGACAGATTACTTCGGGGTCTTGCGCTTGTTCCAACTGAGCTACCTAGTAACGTGTGGGTCAAACATTCCGTTTAAGATGTAATATTCGCTGGTTCCAGTGAACATTTGCAGAAGTCTAAACATCAGCTGTCTAATTACGAATATATTAAAAGCCGATGTGATAACATCTATATTAGCACTAATTTCATTGAGTGTTTAACCTGCAGGTTAAATACACGGGTAGAACCTAGTAATGGGGTCGATGTTTTCATGTTGGAGTATAAAATGCGGATTGCATAAAACTCGAGAATAAGCGGCAGCTGACTCACCTGGTATATAGTATCCAATTTGGCAAATGTTGGTGTAGACTTAGGTGTTGATGTTGCAGGCATTGGAAATAGCTCTGACAACGAGAATCTTTTCTGCTAATCTGGTTCTGTTTATATCACTGGTCTGCGTTGCGATTTGCTGCCTCGGTTCCAGTTCAGCTGCAATTGAGTTATAGGTACTGAACTTCAGGGTAGAGGGTTGGCGGACACATAGAAGTTTCCGGCTTTCGAGATTTCCTGGATTGCTCTTTCCTTAATGAAATGGCGTAGCTTGGTGTGTGGACTTGGGTATGCACTGTGAACTCGTGTTAAGGGTACGTATATGTGAAATTTCTAAATGCTACAATTATTTGCAGAGTTTTCTATGTAAAGAATGAGGTACATTCAAATTTTCATTGCAATATATTTAATACCTTTAAATGTATTATCTTTTCTAGCTATATTTTCGGTAGCGTACCTGAAATGCTCCACACGATGAAAGAGCATCGGATAGCTGGCTAATAAGTTGACTTTAACTATTCTAAATGGAGCGGATGCTGAATGAGCTTGGACGAGGGGAGCGCCATTACGCGATTTAGTGTAAGACTTAACTGGCCAACTATTTTGTCAGAAGCCTTTTGGATTACAAATGGATTCACCAACGCAAATTTGTTTGTTTCCTCTGTTATAGTTACTACTAAGTAGCGAGAACCACTCCAACCGGCTACTTGTGTTGCACTTATCTTCGATCTTTTTCTTAAAATTCACCATGGTGACTATATCCTTTACCATTACAAATGTCTACGATGACATACTCACAGTCTGGACGCCAGCCCGTCTAACGTGAGAGTCCTAGCCTGGACCGTGCTCACTATAGGGTCTCACCTTCCAGCGTATACACCGAAGGACCCAATTACCTTCAGGAGTGCATCAGCAATGGCACTGACCTTTATCAGAGGATAGAAACACAGTTCAAGATGACAACACTGGCTGGGAAATACGCGTTACCAAGTCACCAAGTTACGCGTTACCAAGTTTTGCGACTCCACATTCACCGGCCTGTGTTCAGGGGGAAAAAATTGTTTTCTTGTTTAACGACCCTGTTAATTGCCGGGATCACATCAGCGTCGCCGGTGTGCCGGAATTTTCTCCCGCAGGAGTTCTTTTACATTCCAGTAAATATACTGACATAGAGCTGTGGTTTTTAAGCACACTTAAAAATCAGCTGCATGGGCCGGATTTGAACCCGCGACTTTGGAATCAGTAAGCCAGCGTCTAACCAACTGAACCACCCAGACCGATGACTGTGTTTAGGGAGATATCTGGTGGGAGGTTAAACCCGCTTGTGGACCAAAATTTGATTGGGCGCATAGCATAGGCTCTCTCCCTCTTAGAGGAACCCAATCGACAGCGACAATTTCGTTTCTAACGTAGTACATCCCAGGGGGGCCAATCCCGTACCTAGCGCATTAAGCTCCCTGGGAATGTGCTTAATAAAACGTTAGTTTAGTTTAGATTATAGTGTAGTTATACTTTTGACCCACAAAAGTTTGCGCCAGTTCATGTATTGCACATAGTGTATTGGCTTTTTTAACGTTGTTAAGAAAGACTAGGGTGATTGTGGGACTGCATGATGCTGTTAGCAAGGCAATTGTTCTCCTACCGATGTCTGTGCAAACGCAGAAAGTACAATTGTAGTACTTGTTTTAAAAGTTTAGATCACATTTGAGGCTTCCTATAGGATGCAATGTCGCAAATGACGTCGAAACTTAGAAAAACGTTTTGCGGGATGTAAAATAAAGAAAAGCCGAGTTACTGCTACAAAACCTCTCGGATTTAGCATCTTTGTGCATCGTTTTATTTACTACCTCTGACTTTTTTTTCATTTTCCTTCCCCGTACCCATTATGAAAAGAAGGTATGTGATACGAAAATTTCCAAATTTTCCCCAAACTCACCTTTCAAGGAAAATTTTACAATGTTTTTTACTTCCTCAAAATTGGATCTAATGCTCTGGAATGACATATCATTAGTTTGAGAGATTTGTATAAAAATGAAATGTTTGTTTCTTGAATTATCTGGAAACTTGAAATCTTGACTGTGAAATCTTCTTCAACCTGAATGACACTAATAACATTGGTAAGAAATAAAATATTGCTACACAAAAAAGTAGAGATCTCGTTAAAATGCACAATTTTTCAATTGTTTGGAGTTAACATTTTGTTTGGAGTTCCTTGTTATTGCCTTGAATTTTGAAATAACTTTTCTCAAGCGTTAATTCACTATTCCATTTTTCCTCTCATAGTCATGCAAAGGTCGTGAGAAAGCGATCAAACATTGGATGATTGAATAAAATTCAGATGCATCTCTAAGGCGGATGGCAACCTAGGTGTGAAATTCAATTTGTCGGCGAAATGGATCTCGCAGTGCAGATGAATATAATTTAGTTCCCGCGAAAGCATTGCATCTGCTTTGCTTGAGATGTAACTAAACCCTCTGGGTCCGGTATCAGTCAATTATCGTCAGAATTGTACCACGTGACCCAATTCATCCGCCTTTGGCATAAACAGATATCCCTTCGTGCGTTAAAACAGTTGCAGAAGGCAACGAACAAATTCCTATGAAGCGGACACCGATGGTGTGAGCGAACTTCGTTCTTCTTATCAGCGAAGAGGAGCGATTTAGAGGCAGTCCCCAGGCTTGAACTAGCGTGTGTATCTGTGATAATAGACAAAAATCTGATCTGTTGCACTCACATGGCCTTCTCTACTCTTGTACTAACCATTCTTACTCATATTCCTCTATCTTCTTCGTGTTACTTGAGATAAACATTTGCAGAAATTATCTTTTTGCTTATTTCCTTGTAAGTGCAAGGGGAATGAATATGGGAATAGAGTAGGCTTTGAGCGACAGTCAAATCTTTTGAAGCTTTAAGATTCCGTTCTCTGTGCACAGCTAAGATATACAAAATGAAAAACGATCTTCCATTTGATGAAAGTTTAAATAGTCACACAAATAACATGGAATATCTCCGAAATGCTTCATCCCATACGAAAATTCATTTGGGCATAAATTGTGTGTTTTAACGAGATCATTTTTCTATAGTAAGATTTTGCCTATCTCTTACGGTCTACGAGTTATTAAAAAATCGCCTAGGTTATAGCCAGAAAATTCAAAATACACATTTCATTTTTCATTAAAATATCTTAAACATCTGGCATTTTAGTCAAAATCGTCAGAGCCAATTGCGAGAAAATCAAAATTTTCAAAACATTTTCCATGTAAAGGGTAGTTTAGGGTGGGGCTATTTTCTTCATAATCTTCGTATCGCGTCCTTAAAAGATATTAAATTTAAACACCAACCGTGAATTTTAACCGACTTTTTGTTTTTGAGTTATGCTGTCCACAGAATGACACGAGCGCGCGCACACACACACATACACGCACATACATACAAACATACACATACAAAGACGTTTTTCTGAAAATTCTTTTTTGTATTCTGGGGGCCTCAAAACAACTTTCCTGTGAAATCTCGGCATCGAACTTTTGGGTGGAATACGATACTTCATCAACTTACTATACTTAGTAGAGAAGGCAATAACAGTAAAAACAACCGAAAAGGTGTTTGAACATTTTCCACTTTACTTGCAGGTGTTTATTTTTCAGGGAATAAGTTCATTCCTGTATATTCTACTATTTTCTAACATTACGGATTACAGATTGTAAAGTGCCATAACCAAATCTATGTTGGCATTTGTTCCTTTCTTATTACAGTTGTACTTTATTATTATGATTATCATAGTTATCATCATCCTTACTATCGTTACTATTTTATTATTGATATTAACTTTGTTACTATATTTTGTAGTTATTAACATTTCCATCATAATCATTAACATTAGTATCATAATTAGCAGATTTATTTTATCTAGTTTTATTACTATTATTATTATTATTATTATTATTATTATTATTATTATTATTATTATTATTATTATTATTATTATTATTATTATTATTATTATTATTATTATTATTATTATTATTATTATTATTATTATTATTATTATTATTATTATTATTATTATTATTATTATTATTATTATTATTATTATTATTATTATTATTATTATTATTATTAACATTATCAGTATTCTACTAATAATAATGACGAGGTTTATTATTCTGTTATTTGACAGATGAACATGCTTCAAGGAACGTTTGACGTAAGACCTCCACATTGAGGGGATCTAGTTCAAATGTCATATTCTTGATGCAATTCCGAAAGAAAAATTCCGGTGTGTTGTACTCACATGACTTTCTCTACTTCTGTACTAACTATTCTTGCAAACTTATTTCTCTGTCTTCGTCGTTTTAATTGACATAAACATTTGCAGCAATTACCTTATAGCTTACTCCCTTGTAGGTGTAAGGGGAATATGGGGATACAGTAGACTTTGAGCGATAGTCCAATTGTTTAAACCTTTCAAATTCCGTACTGCTTGCACGGCTGACATAAGAAATGAATAAGGATGTTCCATTAGACAAAAGTTTGTTTTCCAAAATAACGAGGAATATCCCCGAAATGGTTCACTCTACAAAGACATTTATTCGGATATAAATTGTGTTTTAACAAGTTCTACCTACATTTTTGTATACTACACTTGGTGTATCTTTTAAGGTTTAGGTACCAGTTGTACAAAAGTCATCCAGAGTAAACAGTACTACAGGGGCTACAGCCGGTAAAATTCAAAATATACACTTCATTTGTCATAAAAATATCTAAAACGCATGACACTTTGATTTAAATCGTTAGAGCTATTTTCAAGAAAATTAAAATTTTCGAAAAATATTCAATGTAAAGGGTAGTTTAGGGTGGAGGTGTTTTCTTCCAAATCTTCGTGTCGCATCCTGAAAGATATTAAGCTTAAACAGTAATTTTGGTTTTTAACCGACTTTTCGTTTTTAAGTTATGCTGCCCAGAGACCGACACACGCACACACATACACACACACAGAGAGAGAGAGAGAGAGAGAGATACACAGAGCCCTTTCTCTAAAAATGCTTTTATTTTATTCAGGGGGCCTCAAAGCATATGTTTACGATGAAATCTGGACATCGAATTTTTGGGTGGAATACAATAGTTCCTCTGCTTATACGTAGTTGAGAAGGTAAAAATATAATGGGGTTAGATCGGGAGATCTCGGTGGCCAGGACATTGGGCCACCTAGACCGATCCAGCGTTAAAGGTGCTACTTGAAATGCACCATTACAGGCACCATAAGGTTGTGCACCATCTTGTTGGAACCAGTGTTATACCGCCAGTCGTACCGGAACTTCATCAAGAAAATCTCGAAGCGCACCCTGCAGTAATTCCAGATACAGTGGTCCTCTAAATCTGACTAAAATCCGAACTGATCTAAATTCGAAAACACTGACCCCAAGAATACTACACCAAACGTTTAAGCCCCAGTGGTTTTGTAAGTGAGCATTTCGTACCCAGTGAGCATTGTGAGGTGCCCAGTAATGCATGTTGTGTCTATCCATAGTGGCATCGTTGCTGAAATAGCATTCGCCGCTCCAAAGAACACTTTCAAGAAAGAGGTGTCGACAAGTATTTATCGAACCCTCGTGCACTAATCAACCCTTGGGGCCTAATCATTACCACAGAGTAACAACTGTTGGTTGAAGTGAATTTTGTACGGATGCAACGCCCATTCCTACAAAATAATAATAATAATAATAATAATAATAATAATAATAATAATAATAATAATAATAATAATAATAATAATAATAATAATAATAATAATAATAATAATAATAATAATAATAATAATAATAATAATAATAATAATAATAATAATAATAATAATAATAATAATAATAATAATAATAATAATAATAATAATAATAATAATAATAATAATAATAATAATAATGATGTAATGTAAACCCCGCGCGACAGCCCACGAAGGGCCAAGGCCTACCGCCCAGCCGCTGCGTGCCCCACCTCTGCCCACTACAGGCGTCATTGGTGAGGTGCAGTACTGGAGGGTGGGACGTGGTCAGCGCCCCGAGCCCTCCCGGCCAATTATGCGGTCTTCTCGACCTGGGACCGCTACTTCTCCATCAAGTACCTCCTCAATTGGTCCCCGCGGGACCTAACGAGGCTGAGTGCACCCCGTGCCAGACCTTCCAGAGGGGATAAAATCCCCATGCTGGTACCGGGGATCGAACCCGGGTCCTCCGCGCCACAGGCAAGCGCGCTGCCAGCTGCGCTACGGAGGCGGCTGATAATAATGATAATAATGATAATAATTATGATAATCATAATAATAATAATAATGATAATGATCATGATGATAATGATGATAATAATAATAATAATAATAATAATAATAATAATAATAATAATAATAATAATAATAATAATAATAATAATAATAATAATAATAATAATAATAATAATAATAATAATAATAATAATAATAATAATAATAATAATAATGATGATGATAATAATAATGATAATAATAATGATAATAATAATAATAATAATAATAATAATAATAATAATAATAATAATAATAATAATAATAATAATAATAATAATAATAATAATATTAATATTAATAATAATAATAATAATAATAATAATAATAATAATAATAATAATAATAATAATAATAATAATAATAATAATAATAATAATAATAATAATAATAATAATAATAATAATAATAATAATAATAATAATAATAATAATAATAATAATAATAATAATAATAATAATAATAATAATAATAATAATAATAATAATAATAATAATAATAATAATAATAATAATAAAGTAATTAATTAATAATAATAGTAACAATAAATAATTCTGATAAAATACAACAAGAACAGTAATAAGAAGCGAAGAAATGCCAATGCAAATTACGAGTCCTTATGCTGGCACGGATTTTATTCCATTACTTTAAAAGCTGTAATCCGGAATGTTAGACAATAGCAGCACATACAGGAGTGAGTTTATTCCCTGAGGTACATTTATTCTTACTGCTTCTTCATTGGTAAGTTTTATGATGATGCTTATAAGTTCGGAAGCAGAGAATTTTTCAAAGGATTCTGTAACAGTTTTCACTTTACCTTCATTATAAGTCTTTCTCGTTCTTTTGCAATGTTGTGCCATACGTCTTGTAGACCGAGGTGGCTCAAATATGTAAACCCTTCCGTTAGTTGTAACATATCTGGTACTGACTTCAGCTTCAATTACACTATTATTTACATCTTCCTCCTTGCTCTCATCATCACCAGGTGACAACAGTGCTTCCTTAACTTGCTCATGCACAGTATTTTGATCATGTGCTTCACTCACTGCCTCATCGTTTACATCAAATTCAAAATCAGAAACTGTTGCATTTTCAAATGTATCTATAATTTATTTGTGAGTCAAATGATGTCGAGACATTTTGAAATAACTTGGCGAATCACATGTACTATTCTATGAGTGCACAGCAGCCAGACTCAATACTTTATAAGTGAAAAAATAGTTCACAAACTGACAGACCAAAAAAACAAAACAAACAAAAAAAATATGAGAAAAATAATATAAACGAACTCCGTTGTTAATATAAACAAAATTAGGGACACAAAACCATTGCATGCATTTCGTCAAAAAATTAAAAAACAGAATTTACAACATTGCAGAAGATGGGCATAAAGTGGGCAAAAGTTTGTTATGTTAGAGTTAAACTTTTATAACAGTTTATATAGGAGTGAATATAGAAAATCATGCAACTCATCTACTTTTTATGTAGTTTACTGAAGCATTTACTAAGCGAAACAGTGACATAACTGTGAGAATAGTTTTTTCTGAGTCAAACAGACTAAAATTCTGCCGCGTGCCTCTTTGAGCAAGATATTCCGTCAGAATATCAGAGACCTGTGGGATGCGGGTAGCAGGAAACGCCATCAGTAAACAAAGTAGCCAGAATTGTGGAAATCACATTAACGGCAACGAGCTGCAATACAATTATGGCGCCTCATTGATCTCATTAAATCCTTGCCAATTGACAACGTGTTCAAATTCCTGGTAAAGGCATTCCTTATGTGCATCGCTATTATTGGTAATTTCGCTGCTCCTGCGTTCCTAAAACAATGCCTTGAAATAAAACGACTGGAGACGTTTAATTACAAATTACAGTGCATGTATAAGACTATTTTATGCATCTAAGTGAAGAACTTGAATTGGGCAGCCCAATTTCTTTCTAAAGCGGTAGGTACATACCTAAGTAGATTTGTGGTAGATAAATCCATGGTTAAATTCATTCCGTTAGCTTTTTGGGTAGAGATTTCGTGATTCGAGAGCTACAATTGTTACAGTATTATGCAACGTAAGCCATATAGAATAGACATGAATCGTCTGATGATATAAACGAGACATTGCCCCTTTTAAATTCTTCAAGTGGACAGACTGATAATGACATGTTTAATGATGAGGAAATAACTAGGATGTAGCACAAGTGAATAGTTCTCAAATCATTCCTCAAAGAACAACAACATTTGTGTAATCCATAGACGAATATCTTTTGTTGAGTATGGAATTGTAATTCAAAGACTGGAAGTACTGTTCAGGAATATAATATTAGCAATGGACGCAACGTAAATACTATATTATAGGTGTTTTATAATGCAATTGCATTTTGTTATGTGTCTTCAGTTCGGTTCAACAGTCTTGAAAAACACCCATGTGGATTAGTGGATGGCAAAAATGTGGCTACATTACTGAAAAATCTCTAATGTTATGTTCACACGACTTTTTCTATACATTTTTCCACTAACTATTCTTAAAAAGCCTGTTGTTGTATGCAATTTATGGTATTGGAAATAAAAATTTGCAGATACCATTTAGTACTCATTTGGGAATACCGAGAATACAGTAGGTTAAGGAATAATCCAATCTTATAAGAACAGGTTCTATGCCTGGCTTTGAGTACGACCATTAGAAAAACTTTAAAAGTACTTCTGCTGAAGTTTTTGACGATTCAGGCTTTTCATAAAGAGTATTTTGAACTTGATGACGCTAAAAATGTTATTTGACCTAAATTGTGTAATCTAACGAGATCTACATTTTTGTGCAGCAAGACTTTGTCTATCTCTTAAGGTTATTAGTTATACAAAAGTCGTTCGGAATGAAGAGGACTTCAGAGGCATTCTCAGAAACATCAAGGTATCATTTTATTTGTTATGCGAATATCCTCAGCATTTTAATGTTATTTTTCAAAAAATCCATAACAACACAGAATGTTTAATGTAAAAGGTAATTTGGATTGGGTATACTAAGTTTGGTATTGCACCATTTTTACTTTCTCTACTGGTAAGTAGAGGAAATATTGTATTCCACCCAAAAATTCGATGTCGAGATTTCACCGGAAATACATCTTTTGAGGCCCCCTGAATCCAAAAAAAGAATTTTTAGAAAAAGGTCCGTGTGTGTCAGTGTGTATGTGTGTCTGTGTATCAGTCTGTCAGTCTGTCAGTCAGTCAGTCTGTGGACAGCATAACTCAAAAACGAAAAGTCGGTTAAAAACCAAAGTTGGTATTTAAGTTTAATGTCTTTCAAGGATGCGACACGAAGATTTTGAAGAAAATAGCCCCACCCTAAACTACCCTTTACGTGGAAAATTTTTCGAAAATTTTGATTTTCTTGAAAATAGCTCAAATGATGTTGATTAAAATGTCATATGTTTGAGATACTTTTATGACAAATGAAATGTATATCTTGAATTTTCTGGCTATAGCCCCTTTAGTCGTATTTACTCTGGACGGCTTTTGCGTAACTGGTAAACCGTTAGAGTTAGACCAAATCATAATGTACAAAAAATGTAGATCTTGCTAAAATACACAATTTATGTCTCAATAAATTTTCTTGTAGAGTGAGCCATTTCAGAGATATTCCTTGTTATGTGTGTGAGTTTCGGAAAACTTCGTGAAATGGGTCATCGTTGTTCACTTTTTTATATGTTAAGTGTGGAAAGACAGAATCTCAAACCTTTAAAACAGGGGTGTCAAACAGCACTCACCAGGCGTGAAAAATGTTCCCCTATTTTCCCTCCCTCCGTGATGATCAAATCGGAAAATGGGAAAAACAAAGAGAAAACCGGTTCTACTAGTGCGTGCTACTGCAGTTAAGGAGGGGTAGACCCCTCTCTTCACACCCTCGGAGTGACGTTTGACATGCCTGCTTTAAAACATTTGACTATCGCACAAAGCCTACTGTATTCCTCCTTGTACCTACAAGGAAATTAGCAATTAGATAAGTTAAATGTTTATCTTAACTAATACGAAGAACATATAGGAATAAGAGTTTGTAGGAATGGTTAGTACAAGAGTAGAGAAAGTCATGTGAGTGCAACACATCAGATTTTTTGTTTTGGAGTTATAATCTTCACGGATACACAGATACATGACACACACATGGGCTTAGTAAGTAGGGGAAGTATTGTATTCCACCCAAATATTCGATGTCGAGATTTCAACGGAAATATATGTTTTGAGACTCCTGAATCCAAAACAAAGCATTTTTAGAAAAAGGCCCGTGTGTGTGTGTCAGTCTGTGTCTGTCAGTCTGTGGACAGCATAACTAAAAAATCTGACGTGTTGCACTCACATGACTTACTCTACTCTTGTACTAACCATTCTAACAAACTCTTATTCCTATATCTTCTTTCTTGTTAGCTGAGACAAACATTTGTACGAATTATCTTAATGCTTATTTCCTTGTTGGTGAAAAGGGAATGTTAGAATATAGTAGGCTTTGTGCGATAGTCAAATGTTTGAGATTCTGTTGTCTTTGCACTCTTGACATATAAAAAATTGAACAGCGATGACCCATTTCAGGAAAGTTCAAAATTTTCCGAAATTCACACACATAACAAGGAATATCTCCGCAATGGTTCACCCTACAAGAAAATTTATTGAGACATAAATTGTGTATTTTAGCAAGATCTACATTTTTTGTAGTATAATTTGGTCTATCTCTAACGGTTTACCAGATATGCAAAAGTCGTCCAGAGTAAATACGACTACAGGGGCTATAGCCAGAAAATTCAAGATATACACTTCATTTGTCATAAAAATGTCTCAAACATATGACATTTTAATCAAAATTGTTAGAGCCATTTTCAAGAAAATCAAAATTTTCGAAAAATTTTCTATGTAAAGGGTAGTTTAGCCTGGGGCTATTTTCTTCATAATCTTCGTGTCGTATCCTAGAAAGACATTAAACTGAAATACCAACTTTGCTTTTTAACCGACTTTTCGTTTTTGGGTTATGCTGTCCACAGATGACAGACTGACCCAGAGACACACAGACTGACACGCAGACACACAGACACACACACGGACCTTTTTCTAAAACTGCTTTTTTTGGATTCAGGGGGCCTCAAAACATATATTTCCGGTGAAATCTCGACATCGAATTTTTGGATGGAATACAATACTTCCCCTACTTACCAGCAGAGAAAGTAAAAACGAAAACTCGGTTAAAAGCAAAAAGTTGGTATTTAAGTTTAATGTCTTTCAAGAATGCGACACGAAGATTTTGAAAGAAACAGCCCCACCCTAAACTACCCATTACATAGAAAACTTTTCGAAAAGTATTATTTTCTTGAAAATGGCTCCAACGATTTTGGCTAAAATGTCATATGTTTAACATATTTGTATGACAACTGAAATGTATATTTTGAATTCTTTGGCTATATTCTATGTAGTCCTGTTTACTCTGGATCACTTTTGAATAACTCGTAAACCATAAGGGATAAACCAAATCTTACTGTACAAAAAATGTATATCTCGCTAAAACACAATTTATACTGGAATACATTTTTGTAGAGTAGAACATTTCGGAGATATTTAATGTTATTTGTATCAGTTTTGGAAAACTTTCATGAAATGGAACATCGTTGTTGATTTTTACTTTCTCTACTGGTAAGCAGGGGAAGTATTGTATTCCACCCAAAAATTCGATGTCGAGATTTCACCGGAAACATATGTTTTGAGACCCACTGAATCCAAAAAAAAGTATTTTTAGAAAAAGGTCCGTGTGTGTGTGAGCGCGTGTATGTGTGTGTGTGTGTGTGTGTGTGTGTGCGTGTGTGTGTGTGTGTGTGTGTGTGTGTGTGTGTGTGTGTGTGTGTGTGTCAGTTTATGTCTGTCAGTCTGTGAACAGCATAACTCAAAAACGAAAACTCAGTTAAAAACTAAAGTTGGTATTTAAGTTTAATGTCTTTCAAGAATGCGAAACGAAGATTTTAACGAAAACTCCTCCATACCTAACTACTACTTTACATGGAAAATTTTTGAAAAATTTTGGTTTTCTTGAAAGTGGTTTAGCGATTTTGATTAAAATGACATATGTTTGAGATATTTTTATGACAAAGGAAATGTGTATCTTGAATTTTTTAGCTACAGCCCCTGTAGTCGTATTTACTTTGGACGACCTTTGCATAACTGGTAAACCATTAGAGATATACTGAATCATAGTGTACTAAAATTTAGATCTTGCTAAAATGTTGTTGCTGTTGTCTCGCTAATTGTCTAAATAAATTTTCTTGTAGGGTGAATCATCTCGGAGATATTCCTTGTTATGAGTGTAAGTTTCGGAAAACTTAAAACTTTCGTGAAATGGAACATCGTTGTTTATTTTTGTACATGTCAAGCGTGCAAACAGAATGGGATCTCAAAACTTTAAAAGATTTAACTATCGCTCAAAGCCTGCTGTATTCTAATATTCCCCTTGCACCTACAAGGAAATAAGCAATAAGATAATTTGTACAAATGTTTATCTTATCACGAAGAAGATATAGGAAAAGGAGTTTGTAAGAATGGTGAGTACGAGAGTAGAGAAAGTCATGTGAGTGCAACAAAACAGATTTTTTTTATATGTTAAGCGTGTAAAGAGAACGGGATCTCAAAGCTTTAAAATGGTTGATTATCGCTCAAAGCCTTATGTATTCCCATATTTCCCTTGTACCTACAAGGAAATAAGCAATAAGATAATTTGAAGAAATGTTTATCTCAACTAACACGAAGATGTAGGAATGAGAGATTGTAAAAATGGTTGGTACAAGAGTAGAGAAAGTCATGTGAGTACAACACATCAGATTTTTAGAAAAAGGTTGGTGTGTGTGTGTGTGTGTGTGTGTGTGTGTGTGTGTGTGTGTGTGTGTGTCTGTCTGTCAGACTGTGGACAGCATAACTCAAAAACGAAAACTTTGCTTAAAAACCAAGGTTGGCATTTAAGGTTAATGTCTTTTAGGGTTGTGACACGAAGATTTTGAAGAAAAGTGCTCTACCCTAAACTATACTTTAAATGGAAAAGTTTTCGGAAATTTTTATTTTGTTGAAAAGGGCTCTAACGATTAATGACATATGTTTAAGATATTTGTATGAGAAATGAAATGTATATTTTGGTGTTTCTGGCTATAGCCTATGTAGTCCTGCTTACCCTGAATCACTTTTGAATAACTTGTAAACCGTAAGAGATAGACAAAATCTTACTATATAAAATGTAGATCTCGTTAAATCACACAGTTTATGTCACACTTAAAGTTTTTGTAGAGTGTACAACTTCGGATATATTCCATGTTATTTGTGTAAGTTTTGGAGAACTTACACTCCTGTCAAATGGAACAGCGTTATTCACTTTTCATATGCTAGGCGTGCAAAGAGAGTGAAATCTCAAAGCTTTAAAGGATTTGACTAATGATGTCTACTGTATTCTCATATTCCCCTTGCATCTGTAAGCAAATAAGCAATAACGTAACTTTTGCAAACGTTTATCACAACTAACACAAAGAAGATAGAGGAATAAGAGTTTGTAAGAATGGTTATTACAAGAGTAGAGATAGTCATGTGAGTGCAACACATCAGATTTTTTATTCTAGTCATTTTCTTTGTGTTGGTACCCAGCTTTTACATCCATAAAGTAATGTAGAAATTACCATGGCATTACAAAATTTTATTATCATTTCAAGCCTTGTTTTATTCTTTAAGGTATTGTGTATTGTTCCATGTATTGTTCCACAAATTGTTTGTAATCTCATTAGCTTTATTCTTTTCATTACTAATTTCACATCCTAAATAAGTGAAAGAGGAGACCTGTTCAAGTGCTTTGTCATCAATGACTCTTTTCGACCTTATTGGTATTTTCCCCAATTTTGCCAACATTTTTGTCTTTTCTTTTGATAGTACTATGTTATAATTTTTACATATTTGGCTAAGGTGCTGTACTGAACGTTGTAGATCATTTGCTTCCCGTATTATTGTTACGTCGCGTCGTCAGCATACAAGAAAACATTTAAAAATTTTCCTCGGGCTACATTTATGCCTGCATTAATTTGTTTCCAATTTTAGCTTATGTCATTAACATAAATATTAAAAAGTGTCAGTGACATTGTTCACCCTTGTTTAACTACTTTAATGGTTAATATTTCTTCTGATTTCTCTGTTCTAAAAGTTAAAACTAGATTTGGTTCCTCATATAGCCTTTCCACCACCTTCAGCAAATATACGTATTATTCAGAGTAAAGTACATTATGGCGGGTGTTTATGTGTGGTGGGGTGGCCTGCTAAAAAGTAACAGATTAATTGACATATATTTGCAAAGCGGGAGACCCAGGTTCAATTCCCGGTACCGACGTGGTGATCTTCTGCCGCTGAAACACCTGGTTCGGGATGCACTCAGCCTCGTTAGGTTCCTGAGGGGCCAATTGAGGAGACACTTGATTGAGAAGTAGCGGTCCCTCGTTGCGAAGACTGCATAACCGGCCGGAAGAGACTGAGGCGCTGACCAGCTCCAGTACTTCACCCCACTCACATGATGCCTGTGGTGGGCAGAGGTGAGGGACGCAGCGGTCGGGCGGTAGGCCTTGACTCGGAAAGGGCTCTTACGCAGAAACCGAGCGTTTAAAATAAGACTAGTTAATGCTTAAGGAATACGCAATTTAACTTTATTGAAGAATACGAGCTTCCAAATGTTTATGCTAGTGCATTACTACCTGAATCAATTAATCGCAAAACAGCTGACACAGTTTGCAGCGAGCCTGTTGTAATGCACCTATCAAGTGGCGTAATAATATAATATATATTACTGTTGAAGCTCGGACTAACTGAAATTATAGCTGATTAATTTCAATCCCTCAATTCTTCCATGCATTGTTTCATTTATTCAATTATTGTATACCATGTACGTGTCATTAAGATGTATGAAAATTACAGAAACAATTATATATACGCGTAAAATCATGTAATGGGCATTGCATTTTCTGTACAGTGATGTACAGTATATAACCTCCAAACGCTGTTGTAGGAATTGTACAGTCCTGACATTTTATCTGACCTTAAATATTCCTTGTACCTTATCGCCACTACAAGGCTGACTTGCTGTTAAAGTAGGTGTGATTTGTTTTTCCAGTGCATAAGCTGGAATATCTGTTGAGCGCACGACAGTGATGTTTCTACTTTAGTTTAATAAAATGTTGTACACCCGTGAAATTTGTTGTAGTTTTGAATACTATGCATACATAAACACACATCCTCCAAGATGTACACACCTATTTCTCGATTCGAATTGACGAAAACACTGGTTAGACGACTTTCTCAAAAGTATCTCAATGAGAGACTCATCAATGATGCGAGACCGAAAGGACTCCATTTGGTAATCTCTAGGATTTTGAGAAAGCCCTTTGCTGAAACGCAAATAGCTGCTCAAGGGTTAAAGAGGAAACGATGTACATTCTACTGAGAGGAAGACCAACTGCTACTATGTCAACTGTGATCATCCAGTCTGCCAAACCTGTCACTCTGTAATGTAGAGAAAATAATATGTCGTGATTAGACCTCGAATTTTAGGTAAAAACTTATTACTTTCTCTACTGGTAAGTAGGGGAAGTATTGTATTCCACCCAAAAATTAGATGTCGAGATTTCACCGGAAATATATGTTTTGAGGCCCCCTGAATCCAAAAAAGCATTTTTAGAAAAAGGTCCGTGTGTGTGTGTCTGTGTGTCAGTCTGTGTGTCTGTGTGTCAGTCTGTGTGTCTGTGTGTCAGTCTGTGTCTGTGTGTCTGTGTGTCTGTGGACAGCATAACTCGAAAACGAAAAGTCGGTTAAAAACCAAAGTTGGTATTTAAGTTTAATGTCTTTCAAGGATGTGACACGAAGATTTTGAAGAAAATAGCCCCACACTAAACTACCCTTTACATGGAAAATTTTTCGAAACTTTTGATTTTCTTGAAAATGGCTACAACAATTTTTATTAAAATGTCATATATTTGAGATATTTTGATGGCAAATGAAATGTATATCTTGAATTTTCTGGCCATAGCGCCTGTAGCCGTATTTACTCTGGACGACTTTTGCATAACTGGTAAACCGTTAGAGATAGAGCAAATCATATTATACAAAAATGTAGATCTTGCTAAAATACATAATTTATGTCTCAATAAATTTTCTTGTAGGGTGAACCATTTCGGAGATATTCCTTGTTATGTGTGTGAGTTTCGGAAGACTTAAAACTTTCGTGAAATGAGTCATCGTTGTTCATTTTTTTATGTTACGTGTGCAAAGAGAACGGAATCTCAAAGCTTTAAAAGATCTGACTATCGCACAAAACCTACTGTATTCTAATAGTCCCCTTGTACCTACAAGGAAATAAGCAATAAGATAAGTTATACAAACGTTTATCTCAACTAACACGAAGAAGATATAGGAATAATGGTTAGTACAAGAGTAGAGAAAGTCATGTGAGTGCAACACATCAGATTTTTTTCCTTCATGATATATAGAACATAAGAGTTGTGTATATACTAATTATGGAAATATATGTGGTCGTACAGAACCTAAAATACCTAGTTTCACGTTAGAACCTATTTTTACCTAATTTTACATTTTTCAGTTTCTTCACTTGGTAATCCGGAATCGCTGTGTAAGTCTATATGCCAGTCGTGTCTTGACAACAGTCACAGTTGTGATACAAATACATAATATGGAGAACATTGTTTTGAAACTGGGGGAGAACTTCTGCAGCACCCAACAATTTGTTCATAATACTGCATTAATCAAATAACATGTATTTCTACTCCTCACTATTAATTCTCTACAGTCTTCAGCCAAATCGGTGTACACGTAACTGGGATTGATAGATCAGGTGACAGAAAAAATCAACTAAAATATTTAAATTGTATTATTCACAATTGTGTTATACTAGTATTAGTGCAACACGTTAAAATTCGGTGATAATTATCATATTCATAATTTATTTTCAAATACGCATATACCATCGATTCATTTTCATAGAGAGTACTTTTCTGTTAACTTTTAATGTTACTTTCCTTGAGATTTTGTTAAAAAGTGTTAGCAGTTATTCTAGCGTAAATACAGTATAATACAACTGATTGATGTATATGATATAAGCAAAATAAAATATATTTCAATTAATGTGGTACCATTTTCTACGCCACATCATATATGTAACAGAGCAGTCACAATACCTTTTGAGGGTCAACTTTACCATTTTCGTGTGCGCTTAAGAAGGGAGGACAGCCGCGGAGGGGGACTTCGGCACTTCAACCTCAGAGGACTGTCGTGCATGTGCCCCGAAGGGGCGTCCTCGGGAGGGAGTCCTGAGGCGAGAGAAGACAGAGGGCGGCTAGACCACAGAAGAGCAGGTACAGCAGAGGGCAGGGTCCCCACATATTCCCAGCCAGTACACTGGCCCCACCGGTTCGCGCAGAGCGCCGCCTGTAGGGGCCCCCATCTAGTCTCAAGGACCTCGGTGTGGACACGATTCGGAGCTCGGCCACCGTGACTGAGTCACTTGGAGCATTTCGTTCCATTATGCTGCACCCGAACGCCTGCTGACACTTTCCACCCTGAAAGAGACCAAACGGATGAAAAGATGAATGAAATGAGTAGTGAAGTGAAATGGAGGGAGAGGAAATTCGGGGGCGCCTAGCGACCCGGGAAAAAACCCGAAAAAGCTCAAGGGTCAGGTAGGTCGGTCATAGGAATCGAAACCACGGCCTCCCGAAAATGAGCCTCACACGTTACCGCTGAGCCATCTCGCTCTGTTACGTGTGCGCTTAGAGCCTTTTAAAGTTTTAAGCTATAAACACAAAACATTAGTAAAGAACATGAAAAAGACATGCTCCGTGTTTTACATACAAGCATGAAGAGAACAGATACTAATATTGTGCCTGTGTAAGAAGTGTATTGCAATCACATATTTATCAGAAATGTATTATTATATGCCGGGTGGTGTGGGTTCTCAACTGTTTTAACGCACGAAGGAATATCTACATACCGCAAAGCCGGATGAGTTGGGCCACCTGGTACATGAAGTGTTAACACGAAATAGTGAAGAAAAGCAAGTCACATTAACTACTGTTGCCGAGATAGTAAAAAGTACGAAGTATGAAGGCCAATCCGGTCCCACACACCAACATTGTCTGATTCAAATGAAAGACAAAACACTAAGGTGAAACTAAGTATTACAATTTAACCAGATGTAACCAACTGTTCCATCATACAAGCCATGTGACAAGGTTAGAAGTGTAGTATCAGATGGTACCAGACGTAACCGAGAGGATATTTTGAACATTTTAAAAAAGCAAAAAAAGAAAAAGAAAAAGAGCTTCATGAGGTCTACTCATATGTTCTGTTCTTATGTATTCCCCATCACTATTTACTCAAAGAAAATGAGTTCTAACGTACAAATAAAGCGTTTCTGGACCCATGTCTAAATACATTTTCTTCTTCTTCTTTTTTTTTTTTTTTTTTAAACGTATGAGGAATGTGTCCTGAAAGTTAAATGTACCTGTTTGCTACATCCTGTATAACAACTTTCTTTTTAAACATTTGATAGTCGGACTAAAGTAGCTGCCACAGAACTTGTGTTGAAACCATTTATCGTGATTAATAATAAGTATAATATCAAGTATTTTTACGAATAATTTCCAGAGTAGATCTGCAAGTAAATAATATTGCATACAGAAAGTCGTGTCATAGATCTTAGACTTTCTATTTTATGTGATGAACGTGTGTTCATGCGCTTTTGCTACATTGTTGTTGTGCCAAAATTTATGTTTTATGAACTAGCAACAATATTTTAAAAGGTCGTGGAATATATTCATGCCGCGTACATTAAAAAAAGGAAATCAAATGGTCATTTATAGTTACATCTCGTTATGCTGTTATTACAAAGAGAGACAGAGTGTCACGTTTCTTGCATGTTTTATAATGGAACTTGCATAAAGTTAGGTTCTGCACTGCCGCATTGGTAGATCAGGTCATGCTGCCAACACATAAAGCAATTTACTTAATTAAAACGTCTAACAGAACGGGTTCAGAGGGTAGATCGAGTGGGGATGAAAACAAATCATAAACAAGCATTATCTGCAGGCACGAAAAAAAAAAAAAAAAAAAAAAAAAAAACAAACAAAAAACATAAAACCCACTTCAATGTATATTCATCAACCACTGCCTGGTATAAGAAAGTCTTTTTCTAGTACAGTTGCGAATTCCGAATGCTGGGTACAAAAATTCATAATCCACTTTTATGTCACTACAACGTTATTTTCCCAGATTAATATCGAAAGAAACTGGAGTTAACAATCCACAGATTAGAGATCAGGTTGCCGTATAAATGATTATAAAATATTGCCACATAGAGTGAATTTAATCTTGATAATGTAACAAATATTAAAACTGGAATAAAGGTATGTAATTACAAAATACTGTGACGTCGGGCTCAGCGCACAACAAAGGATGGGTGGGGCCAAGCTTCTTCGCAGCACATGCTGGTCCAGCGAGCTGGCAAAGACGTTAAAGGTCAGGCTGCCTCGCGCGTCTGCTGTGTGTACGTGATTGTTAATAATCGAAGCGGCAGAAACAAAAGGGGTCAAAAACGTTCTCGAGACTTTTAGCTGAATCATTTCCGGTGCATGTGTATGAGCGGAATCGAGAAAGGTCCGTGTGACGTCATCCCCAGTATATAATGAGACCAGGGAAGAACAGAGCAGTGAGTTTTACAACTGAGTTACACACATGGGTCGGTCAACGTCTCAGTGAGTGTGAGACAGTTGCCCGTGCGTCGTAAGAAGGTTTCAATGAGCGTCGGGTGATTGTAACAACGAAGTTAGAGTATGAGAGACTAAGAAAGTGAAGAAAGGCACTGAAAATACTGAATAAGGTTACGAGAAGTAAAAAAAAAATCGAGTTGGGATAACACGAAAGACTGTAGACTATGTTAACGACGAGAGGAAAACGTGTATTTGTAGTACAATTGTAGAGGACAGTAAAGTAATAGAAAACTGACCCGACTGATTTTTGTCGTTTTGTCACAATACTATAGAAATATTAAGACATAGAATTTAATAATGTGCCTATAGGTTAATGCATGAATCTCAGAGAGGTGAAAGCTGT
This sequence comes from Tenodera sinensis, assembly GCA_030765045.1. Classification (NCBI taxonomy): domain Eukaryota; kingdom Metazoa; phylum Arthropoda; class Insecta; order Mantodea; family Mantidae; genus Tenodera; species Tenodera sinensis. The sequence goes on from CM060962.1 coordinate 250,075,755, forward strand.
GCCTAATGTGTATGAGGATACTTAACCGAGACCTGCGTTCTAAAACGAGAGAACTCGAAGTTCAATCTCGCTTCGAGAATGGAAAGAATAGAATAAACAGACTGCTACAAACCCTGCCAAACTTGAATAATGTGTGTAATTTGTGTATATGAAAAAGGCATTTAATATCGTAGATTGAAACAAACTTACGGAGGACTAAAGAAAAAGCTTCACGTGTATCGCATTCAAATGAGTCTTTCTACCCATTATTGTTTACTTCTATAACTTTTCTATAAAATACTCTTACAAAAGCTTATATTTGTATCCAACTCAAGTTAATCCAGATACAGATTTGCAAAAATATTTCCATTATAAATGTTGATGTAAGGAGCACAGGAAGCTGAAGGGCTTTAAAAATTGGATCTCCTATGCTGGCTTTGAAACTTTATACTGTCGCCTAGAAATCACTGAACAAAACAGTTGTGACAAAGCACTTCTGAAAAATAAAAATGTATTGGAAAACTGAAGCCAATAGACAATAATATCTGGAAATGATTAAACATTGTGCCATAACCTGCACGTTTGAACGTTGTTTTTTTTTTTTTTTTTTTTTTTTTTTTTTTTTGTAAGTTTTAGTGTATCACTTATGATTTACCAGTTGCACAGAAGTATACAAAATACATTCATAATGAACAGAACCCCACAGGATTCAACACATGGATTTTATTAGCTATACAAGTAACTTAAGCATACGTGTTTTAACCAAAGTTAATTTGGGAGCTGTGTTGGAGTGTATAAAAATTACAAAGAATGTTAGATATAAAGGGCAGCTTGGGGGGGGGGAGGGTAGGGGGTGATTTCCTGAAAATCTTCGTGTTGGATCTTTGGAACTTGCTGAGCTAAATATAGAGTTGGATATTTTTTGTTTGAGCCTTTTCCATAAATGCTTTGTTTCGTTTCAGGTGACTGTAAAATATGGATATTAATTTTTGTGCGGAACTTATTTGTTCTACTACCTGGAAAACCTAATTATGACATGGGTTGAAAAGAGTGGGAGCACTGAGGTATGAAGCAATGAATTGAATAGGAAATCCTATTTTAAAGGAAACTCGAATATGGACATCAAAAGGATTGACCCATATTGTCTTCCCTGTTTGATCAGTATGTACAGAATTTTGAAAATAGTTGTCGCTATATCAGAGAGAAGAGGAAGTACTAAGAGAAATATTGCAGGGTATCTACTGAAAATGCTAACAGAAGTGAAAAGGGGGAAAAAAGCAAAGAATGAAGCCTACGATGTTTGCCTTTGTCGTTAGAGAGAAAATTATATTTCATTTATCGACCCAAAATAAGCCACATGTTCGTCTAGCTCCCAATTATTTATCAATTCCTTATTGTTTTTGTGTAATTCAAGTGCTCAGACTCGAATTTTAATATGAGAACATAAGATATAATGTAACAAAAACGGCAATTTTCCAGTCCAGTTATTTTTACCACTTTATTTTCTTCTAAAACTTTTGCACAAATGCACAGTTCTCTTTTCTGACGTTGACACAGTCTACAGTCTCGTGATACTCAGCTCACAACTGTTTCCTTCTCGTAACCTTCACTCAGTCCTTTAGTTGTCTTTTTTCACTCTCTCTGTCTCTCATACACCGACTCTGACGATATACTCGTCATCCAAGATTCATTAGAACTTCTTCATTTCGACGCGACGTATCTTTCAAACGACAGTACCACACACAGCTGTCTCTCACTCACTGACACACTGACCAACTCATGTCTGTAAGCGTAAATTTAACTTGTCTCCTTATGTAACGAGGATGACATAACATGGACCTTTCTTGAACTGCTACACGCCTGCCGCCGGACACTATTCGAATACTCTAGAAAACCCTTTATGTTGCCCCTCTATTGTTGTTAGTCACGTGTTTGCTCACGTGAGTACTGTGAGGAAGCTTGACCTTGAACACCTTTGTTACGCACCGCGCCAGTGGGGTGGGGCAGCCTGGTCCCGAGCGTCATTTGTTGTGTCGACTCTGTCGTATGCTGGCATCACAATGCATTTACCTACACATTTTATTGTAGGTATGAGAAGAATACAGCAAGCTAAAGCGGTAGTAAGATTTTGATGACCAAGTGATATTCTTAATATTCTTGGATGATAAAGTGAATAGCGGCTCAGCAAAGAATACAAAGAATTGTGCCTTTTAACGGGACCTATATTTTCGTGTAGTAAGATTTTGTCAATTTATTACGTCTTGATACAAGCCATTTAGAATGAAGAGTTCCTTACAGGTTATTCCAGAAAATTCCAGATTGTCTGTCATGGGCATGTTTTAGAAATATATTATAATAAATATTCTTAGTCATTTTTGAGAAAATAAAGAAATGACGACGTTTCCATATAAAGGATAATTTGGGCTACATGGATTGTCTTGAAAATCATCGTGTCGTATCTTTGGAAAATGCTAAACGTTGGTATTAACCGATTTTTGTTATCTTATGCCGCACACATACATGCACACAGAGTGAGTCAGAGTTACAGAGAGACATAAGATATTTCTAAAAATGTTGTTCTATTTACTATTGATAAGCACTAGAGAAATTAAGCATTAAAGAGATAAAGTAAATAAAGAAAGCATATTTGCATATTTTTATCTCTTCTTGAAAAACCATATTCTAATCATTTCAGCTACTTTCATACCACATCGTTTTTAAGACGCACAATCTGAGAAGCGTTGTTTGTTATAAACTCTGATGTTACGTCAACACGTATAATGATTACAGAAAAGTGCCCACTTTCTTTTCTCTCTGACTTATTCACATATACTGTTTGCGAAAGGTTTTCAGATAGGGGCGACTAAACTAACTTAGGCTATCGATCGCGGGCCACATGCACAGTTTGATAAAATTAGATAAATTTAATATTTTATAGGATGTCAAAATAGTGCTCTCTTAATACTGTTGCATACAGTTATACTCTATATGATATATTAGCCAGTTCTGAAGAGCTTTGCGCTATAAATGTAAACATGCATTCAACTCACCTAATGCTGATTTTTTTGCAGGTTCAACTTTTAAAATGTTTGTTCTCATAATCCAGGTGGTCCACTTCATCCGGGATTGCGGTAAGTAGATAACCTTTCGTGAGTTAAAAGAGTTGCAGAACGCACCGAGTTAAATCAGCAGTAAGTGACGGCAGTGGCGTGAGTGAGCTTTGTTCTGCCTGCAAGAGAAGACGAGCGGGAGAGCAATTCCCCAGGCTTCAACTATCGTGTGTAGCGCGTGATAATAGACAAGAACAGTCTTACAATATTTTCCACTTCACTTACAGCACTTTGTTTTCCAGGAAATACATTCATGCCTGCATATGATACTATTGTCTAATGTTACGGATTATAGATTATAAATTACCCTATAGTAAATTGCTGGGGAATTCCTCTCCCACTCTTTTAACGCGCGAAGGGTTATTTGTTTAGCGTAATGCCGGATGAAGTGAGCCACCTGATATATGAGGTGTTCTGAAATTTATGTTACAAACTTCTAGGGCTAGTAGAGGGGACTGAGTAGACAATATTTTAAAGGGGAACCCATATCAGGAAACGTACCGTTTCCGTACTATAAACTTTACAATGCGTCGGATTTGCCATGTTGTTTTGCAACCGGATATGCAGTAAAATGACGTCAGAAGAGTTCCACGTCAAATGTGGTGTGACGTTAGGTGCGGAATTAAATTACATTTAGCTCATTGCATAGGAAAATTGAATACTGTAATACCAAAGAAACAAACCAATTACATTGATCACAATAACACTTGTGTCAACAGTAGAAAACAGAAATTTGTTTGTCTTCTGCTCCTGATGTATCCCATACTGTACTGAAATTGCTCACTAGAACAGAGGCTCGATGTGACGACCACCAACGTCACTGCACACATTGTACCGACGAATCAGGTTCTGATACACTCGTCCTATCACTCCTAGTGTACCGCTAATCTCTTGTGCAGCGGCCATAACGTGTGAGAGTAGTTCTTCCTGGGTCTCTACAGGAGTCTCGATCCCACAGGAAATAGTCCAATGGCGTTAAATCCGGCGATTGTGGGGCCAATGCATTAGGACCACCCCGGCCATCCATCTTTGCCCAAATCTTCGGCCAAGATCTTCCCGAACCTTAAGTGTAAAGTGCGACGGTGCACCATCGTGCTGAAACCACAATTCGTGCCTTACATTCAATGGCACGGCATCCAACAACAGGGGCAATACGTTCCGTAGGAAGATCAAGTACAAAACACCCGTTAACCTGGTAGGAAAAATGTGTGGTCCGATCACATGACCGTCTACAATACCTGCCCAGACAATGATAGAAAATCTCTGTTGGAATCCCCTGAATATGCATCGCCTGTGGATTTTCGTCTGCCAGACATGGCTGTTCCGAGAATTGAGAATACACTCCCTCGAGAATTGGCATTCATCGGTGAGCAGAACTTTTCGTGGAAATTGGGGCTCATCAATGCACTGTTGCAGAAACCACGTGCAGAAGTTAACACGTGGTACAAAATCTCCTGGTTGCAACGCCTGTACCCTTTGGGGGTGGTAAGGATGCAGTTGTTGCTCGCGAAGAACCGTCCACAAGATGCTGTTAGAAGTATCCATCGCATGCGCAATAGTTCGCGTACTTGTTCATGGGCCCTCTTCAACGTAATGTAGTACAGCTTCTTCAAAGCCGGGGTTGCGGTGTCTTCTTGGAGCACCACAGTCCTTCCTTCGTTCTCGGAGCCATTGCACCATTCTGGAAAAAAGGGTATGTGATTTATTAATTAAATTAATTATGGAGTTTGGGCGTGCAAGCACGCCCGGGCTGCTTAGGGAATGTCCCCTCTTCAGCCTAGCTTTGTTTTTTTCTTTTTTGGTGGGGCAGAGATCCATCAGTTTGGGTGGTACATTTTCTTTTTTTGTTGATGCTTCTTTTTTTCCCAGGTCAGACATCTTGCTGCCGCCGCTACCCAAGAAGGCTGATTTTGCTGTTTGTTTAGTTCTTTTTCTTTTTGTTGCTGCTTCAGGCTCTTGTTAGTTTTTTATTTATTGTTTGTTGTCATTTGTTTGGTAAATTGATGGGTTTTGTTTTATTTATTTATTTCTTATATGTTTGATAAATATTGTAGGAGGTCTTGTAGTTGTCGTTGTTGGTCTTCTTGTTGTTTGTCGTAGATGTGGATAAGAGTGAGTAATGGCGGATTTTTTTCATTTTGATTTGGTCGAATGGTTTTCATTTTTTTGGGCTGTATTGATCAATCGTCGTCTGTATGGTCTGGTATGGGCGTTATCTATGTATCTGAGCATGAGTTTTGCTATGTGTTGATCAATAGGCATGGTTCTGGTGTAATTATAGATGTTGCTGTTTTTAAAATTGGGTAGAAGTTTGTATGCGATGCGTAGACATTTCCTTTCAAAAGATTGTATTTTCTTCATTGAATCAGGTGTGATGAGAGGCATGGTGGCTACTGCGGCGTATGTTAAGTTTGGACGAATGAGGGCGATGTAAAGGTGACGAAGTATTTTTGGAGAGAGGCCTCGTTTATTGAGTTTGGCGAGATATGCTATTGTTCCAAGTATGGGTCTGGTTTTCTTTAAAACTTCATGGTAGTGTGGTTTTATTGTCAGGGAGCGATGAATTTTGATGCCTAGATATTTAATGCTTTTTTGGCACATTATGTCTTCGTTGTTAAATTTTATAGTTACGTTTTTGTGTTTCTCTTTTATTTTTTTCCGAAAGGTTATTGCTTGGGTTTTCTGTACGTTGATTGTGATTCTCCATTTTCTCGTCCACTTTAGGAATACTTTTAGTTGTTGTTGGAGTCTGTTTTTTGCCGCTAATATTTGTGTGTGTGCTCCAGTAAGCGGTGTCGTCAGCATATTGGGCAAGTTGAATTGAAGGGTAAATTGGCTGTGGGGTATCGGAGGTGTATAGGATATACAATAGTCCAGATATGACACTTCCTTGTGGTGTTCCAGCTTTCATATAGATCGGGTTTGATATTTCTCCTTTTATTTTTATTCTAGCTGTTCGGTCTGTCAGGAAACTTGCTATCCATCTTGTTAACCGTTGCGGAATGTTCATTGTCGTTAATTTGTACAGTAAACCGTTTATCCAGCATCTGTCAAACGCCGACTGGATATCTAAAAAAGTGGCGACGGTAGTGAATCCTCGGTTATAGGCATCCTGTAGTTGTGACATCACTCTTACAAGTTGATCTTGAATCGTAATGTCACTCCTATAACCGGCTTGTGTTGATGGTATCAGATTGTTGGTGTTACATATTTGTGTTATGCGGTTTACTATAATTTTTTCGAGAATTTTGGAGAAAGTTGAGGTTAATGATATAGGTCTGTAATTTTTGGGATCTGTTTTATCTTTTCCAGGTTTTTCAAGTAGTAGAAGATTAGCTTTTTTCCATTCAATGGGGTGGTATCCATGTTTTATGATCATGTGATAGAGTCGTGCGTTGTAGATAATGCTCTTGATACAACCAATAAACTGCTCTTCCATTCCCTTCCATGGCACCGTACACTAACACCATATCCGTGTATTCTTCAACCATGTGTATCGGAGCTGCACAGGCACGTGAATGAGACTCCAGACATGATACCACAGCAGGGGAAACGTCACGTGACATCAGGTGATCGCCTTACGTCATGTACCGTCCATCAGGTTGCATAACAAGATCGGCAAATCTGATACCTTGTAATGGTTATAGCACGGAAATAGTTCGTTTCCGGATATGGGTTCCTATTTAAAATATTGTCTACTCAGTCCCCTCTACTAGCCCTAGAGGTTTGTAACATTAATTTCAGAACACCCCGTATTTTGTTTTCTCAAAAACGGCAGTATTTGGATTAAAGTTTCATGTGTGAGATATTGGCATTATGAATAAAATCTATGCCTTGAAAATCCTGTTACGTTTTCTGCTAAGCCCTTTGCATTCTTATTTAATTTTAGGGAATTTTATAAAACTGATACACCCAAAGATATAGGCAAAAACCTATTAGAATAAAAGCGCAGATCGCGTTAAAATGCACAATTTATATAAAATAAAAGTTATATGACTTAAGTTGTTTATGCTGTTATTTTGAGTTTTGCAATACTTAAAATACAACTCGTTTTTGAAGTGCTAGGTCACCATTCTTTTGTTTCCCGTAAGAAACTGAAGCTGGCATAGGCATTCCTATTCACCAGGCATAGGCATTCTTAAACAGCTATGTTTAAGTTATCTGCACTCAGTTCATGTTATTAATACAAATAACTGCGTCCAAAAGTCGCTGGCGGCAGATAAACACGGCCTGGTCAGTGTCGTTTGCAAATGCTAACCGACTTAGGAGAGATGAGCGGTGATTTGCTATCTGTGAAGTCCAGTGACTGTTCAACTTCATTTTCTTTTGTCCTAGCTTTAATGCTTAAATGCCTGGCCGTAATCATAGAATCAAATCTTTATCTATCAAGCTTTCTGTACAAACAGCAGAGGTCTATTGCACAGAATTCCGTAGTATTCTGACTTACTATAATATCTATATAACAGTTTACTATCAGCTACAGAAACCTTCGTATGCTTATCGAAACTTTCAGTGAGAACAAATAAACTAAAACGGGCGTTACTGTCATTATTTTTGTTAAAATTCCAAGGGAGGGCAACTAAACAAGGCAAATTAACTTATTTAAAATTTTAATAAACTAGACTAAACTCTTTTGCTTAAATAATATCTTTTTTTCTTTTTCTTTATCGGATTACCCTCTCCGTATGTTGGACTGATACCCCATAGGACTTACAAGCCAGTGTCCAGGGTCACATGTTTGTCGGAGAGCAGACGAACCTATGACCAGACAGAGTGAAGACTTGCAAGCGTGTGGTCAGCCCAGCACGAGGTATAAGTGAGAAAGAGGATAATACGAAATGCATGTGAAATGGATGAATGGAATGGTGGAATGAGTGGCGGGGAAAACCGGAGAATCCAGAGAAAACCCACTCAGACGCCGTTTCGTCCACCATCAACAACACATGTGGGTCCTTGGGATAGAACCCGCAGCACTTTGGTGACCGATGAACAGTTTAACCGCTCGGCCAGGGTGCTGCCCGGCTTAATGATCAATAAAACGAAACAAATACGACGTTCAATATTAGGTAATAAACATCAATATAAGCAAGTGTTAGCCTAGGCGGAGGGTGTGTGTATGTGTAGGTCTGCATGGGTTGTTAGTTTTAGACCATACCAAGCCCGAAAATTGGTTATGTTAACCAACTGCGCTGTGTCCGATCGTGTAAATTTATATTGAATAGCATTTATTTTGTGGTTATTGACGGGTGAAGGTGGTGGGAGTCCGCGAAATGCGTCCTGCTGTGGTGTGAAGAGATTAAGAGGATATCTTTGCCTTGCTGCGAGCCCGGTAAAGGACGCACTCAGATCCTTAGGACCAGTTAAGGAGCCGCGTTACTGAAATAATGGCGGCTGAAATCCTGGAATCTATCTACATATAGTAAGCAGCATGTTGACGGCGTTCTGCCATACCGACACATGCCGTTGTTATTACTACACTCTGACCACGATGTTCTGGGCGTGGGCAAACGGAGGTAGTCAGAGTTTACAACTGCCCTGACGGAACATTATCTGCAATTGGCTAACGCGAGTTAGCGGACCAATTTCGTCATACATTTGTACTTTCTCCACTAGTAAGTAGAAGGAAGTATTGTATTCCACCCAAAAATTCGAGATGTCCCAGAAAATATGCTTTGAGAACCCCTGATTCCAAAAAAAAAAGTATTTTTAGAAAAAGGTCCAGGCGTGTGTATGTGTGTGTATGAGAGAGAGAGAGAAAAGAGAGAGTGAGAGAGAGAGACAGTGTGTGTGTGTATGTGTGTGTGTGTGTGTGTGTGTTTGTGTGTGTGTGTGTGTGTGTTGTGTGTCTGTCACTCTGTAGACAGTATAACTCAAAAACAAAAATTCGGTTAAAAACCACAGTTAGTATATCAGTATAAGGTCTTTCAAGGATGCGACCCGAAGATTTTCAAGAAAATAGCCCCAACCCTTTACATAGAAACTTTTTCGAAAATTTTTAATTCTTGAAAATGGCTCTAACGATTTTGATTAAAATATCATATGTTTGAGATACTTTTATGACAAATGAAATGTATATCTTGAATATTCTGGCAATGAGCTATAACCGTATTTACTCTGGATGAGTTTTGCATAACCGGTGAACAGAGATAGTCCAAATCATACTATAGAAAAAATGTAGATCTCCCTAAAATACACAGCTTATGTCCGAACAAATTTTCTTCTAGGATGAACCATTTCGGAGATATTCCTTGTTATGTGTGTGAGTTTCGGAAAACTTAAAACTTACGTGAGGTGAAACATCGTTGTTCATTTTTTTATATGTTAAGGGTGCAAAGAAAACGGGATCTCAAAGCTTGAAAGATTTGACTGTCGCTCAAAGCCTACCGTATTCTAATATTCCGCTTGCACCTACAAGGAAATAAGCAATAAGGTATTTTGTACAAATGTTTATCTCAACTAACACGAAGAAGATATAGGAATAAGAGTTTGTAAGAATGGTTAGTACAAGAGTAGAGAAAGTCATGTGAGTGCAACTCATCAGATTTTTAGAAAAAGGTCCGTATGTGTGTCTGGCAGTCTGTGGACAGCATAACTCAAAAACCAAATGTCGTTTAAAAACCAAGCTTGGTATTTAAGTTTAATGTCTCTAACGATTTGATTAAAATGTCACATATTTGAGATATTTTTATGACAAATGAAATGTATATTTTGAATTTTCTGGCTATACGCTATGTAGTCCTGTATAGTCTGGGTGATTTTTTTATAACTCGTAAACCGTAAATGATGAACAAGATCTTACTCTACAAAAAATGTAGATCTCGCTAAAACACACAATTTATTTCTGATTTTTTGTCTTTTTTTTCCCGTTTGTTTGTTTGTAGAGCGAACCATTTCGGAGATATTCCTTGCTATGTGTCTCTGTTTCGGAAAACTTAAAACTTTAAAACTTACGTGAAATGTAACATCGTTGTTTATTTTATCTGTTAAGGGTGCAAAGAGAACGGGATCTCAAAGCTTTAAAAGATTTGACTATCGTTCAAAGCCTACTGTATTCCTATATGTCCCTTGCACATACAAGGAAATAATAAATAAGAAATTTCTGTAAATATTTATCTCAACTAACACGAATGGTCACTACAAGAGTAGAGAAAGTCATGAGAGTGCAAAACATCAGATTTTTACTTTCTCTACTAGGTATAGTAAAGCAGAGGAAGTATTGAATTCCACCCAAAAATTCGACGTCGAGATTTCACCGGAAATAAATGTTTTGAACTCCCCTGAATCGAAAAAAAAGCATTTTTAGAAAAAGATCCTTGTGTGTGCTTGTGTGTGTGTCTGTGTCTGTGTGTGTGTGTGTGTGTGTGTGTGTGTGTGTGTGTGTGTGTGTGTGTGTGTGTGTGTGTGTGTGTGTGTGTGTCTGCCAGTCTGGGGACAGTATAACTCAAAAACGAAAACTCGGTTAAAAACCAAAGTTGCTATTTAAGGTTAACGTCTTTTAAAGATGTGACACGAAGATTTTGAAGAAAGATGCTCCGCCGTAAACTACCCTTTATATGGAAAATCTTTCGAAAATGTTAATTTTCTTGAAAATGGCTCTAACGAATATTTTTTATGACAAGTGAAAGTATATCTTGAATTTTCTGGCTATAGCACACGAAGTTCTATTTATTCTGGATGACTTTTGCATAGCTAGTAAACCGTAAGAGAGAGACCAAATCTTACCATACAAAAAATGTAGCTCTTGCTAAAACACACAATTCAGTCCCAATAAATTTGTTAGTAGAGTGAACCATTTTGAAGATATTCCTCGTTATTTTTTGTAGGTTTTGGAGAACCTATATTTCTGTCAAATGGAACATCGCTATTCAGTTTTTTACATGTTAAACGTACAAAGAAAACGGAATTTGAAAGCTTTAAAAGATTTGACTATCGCTCAATGGCTACTGTATTCTCATATTCTCGTTGTAACTACAAGGAAATAAGCTAATAAGCAATAAGATAATTTCTGCAAATTTTTATCTCAACTAACACGAAGAAGATAGAGGAATAAGTGTTGGTAAGAATGGTTAATTCAAGAGTAGAGAAAGTCATGTGATTGCAACACACCAGATGTTTTTTCTTTCCCTTCTATTTTCCCTTTGCAAGGAACATTTTTCATTATGTTTGATTTAATGGAAAATGTGACTGATGATTTTAATTAACATACAATACGTTTAATATACGGTTCATAACCATTAAAATACTATGTTAAATGGCATAAATTAATTAATTGATCTCCGTGACTATTTTCAAATTCCAGCCGGAAAAACACACTTCAATTTATGCTCTCATAGCCATTCATTTAGCCGTGGTGAAATGAGAAGTTTAAGGTGGAAACAAACGTGACAATAAGTGAATTAATAATTTATTTATGTTCATAAAACACTTTAAACTACTAAAAACAAAAATTAAATAACTAATAATACAAAACTGTGAGCAAATATACTACCTTTTCTAATATATTCCGACCTCTAGGAGTTGCTTATATGTATAACTTCCCCTTACATTTAACATTTTATTTTATATATATAAGGGGGAAGTTTATTACAGCCACTAATTACTTTTAGGCCTCAGTATCCTTTACAACTTTTCCCTATCTCCTGATAGTTCTTTTAACCAATTTCAATCTCATTTTTCCTAAGTACTTTCCTGCTTTCTCAATGTATTCATCTAATTTTGAATTAAAAATGTTCCTAACCTTTAAGTCTATTGGGAGATCATTCCATTTTGGGTACTAGATATCGAGCGGGATGGTTCAGGCGGTAACCTCTGAGGTCCTCATTTGGGAGGTCGTGGGTTCGATCCCCGTGGCCGCGCACTCTGATATGGGTTTCTCCGTGGTTTCCCTATGTCACTTGGGTGAATGCTGGGGTGCATTATTTCATACCACGGTTTCCTTGCCATCATTTCCCTTCATTCCATTTCCTCATCATCTTTCAGGTAGTGCAGTTCCAGGCATGTAGTGTGGGCAGTGTCGGCCAGATGGCGTGGATGACTGCGCATGGTAACCGCTGTTCTCGCCGCTGGGTGACGTCTGGTGGCCTTTGTCCTCCGTCGAGGGAGGACGGAATGCTTCGTGCGATACCGACCCGGACCTGCGGTGTGATGCTGGCTACTTGGCGGGGCCTTGCGCCAGGATCAGGACATCTCAGCACTGGTTCGTGGGCCGGTAGATGGCTTGTTGCTAAGGGTGACTGAGATGTGTAATTCTAGCCCCTGGATATCATGTAGGAGTTTGTTTGTATCCGCTGATAGTGGTCAGTTCCAGGAGGGGATATTGCATGAGCTGATGCACTCTTGAAGGCCAACTTTAAGCTCTCTGTGGATACGTGTCGAAACTGCCATGTGCCCTTCATAGAAATAGAGGTACAGCTGAGACCTCTGTGGACACATGATGAAGCAAAATGATATTGTACAGGGATGAGACTACTGTGCAGCACACACTGATCCAAGAGGTACCTCCTAACACATCCTTCACGATATGACCACACAGCTGAAGCAACGTAAAATAAATAAAGAAAATGTCCGATTTTGTACAAAGAATCACGTCCTAAGAACAAATATCTATAGCCCTTACACACGCACAATTGTTTTTAATGTTCTACCTGTGGGTCTTTATATGTAATTCCCATTCTTTATTAGTTCACAAGCTTCATTACTTTATGCGAATAGAATTTTACCTCGCTCCCTTTTTCCATTATAAACTTTTGCGCAAGTTTTACTAGGCTTCTCTAATATATGTTTCTCTTCATTTCATTTTTTGCTACATTCTTTATCTTGAACAGTGCTCTAGTTAGGTTAACAAGGAATAGGAACCTGTATTAGTAGAATACTGAAGGAATAACGAACTACCTTAACACATAACTGCAGTAAAAAAATGTTGGTTCCAGTATGGAGAAATTAATTTAGTCTCCAATGTATAGAAAAATTAATTTAGTCTCCAATGTATAGAAAAATTAATTTAGTCTCCAATGTATATCTTATACCATAATTAAAGTTTGGGATCTCTAGTATAATAAGCTAGCACTGAAATTGAATAATTTTCTCTGTTATTACTCTGCAGTCAAGTTTCATTAGGGTTAAAACATAGGAAATTGCCTATTCTGTTTGTCCTAAGGCCAAATATTATCATGTTAACCGTCTCTAATAAATTTCAAGAATTTTAAACTGTTGAAATAATACGAATGTTAATTTTGAAACATTAGTATTTCAATATTACATTCTCTAAACAATTTACCCTTACTTATAAAAGCTGAAACAATACTCCAAAGTGTTCATCAGAACATATCTCAATGTGTGTTGCATTCACATTTTCTCCACCCATACTTCAACCATTATTAAACAATTTATCCCTCTACCATCTTCATGTTAATTGAGATACAACTTTACGATTGTCTTATTGCACATTCCCTCGTAGGTACAGGGGGATTAAGGAAATACAGCAGGCTTAACCGATAACCCAATCTGTTAAGAGCGAGCAGCTTTGTACTGGCTTTTGAAACTCCGTACCCTTTACATGGCTAAGGAAAAAAGGAAGGAAAGGAGTGGAGGGAGGAAGGGTGGGAGGGAGGGAAGAAGAAAGGAAGAGAGGAAGGAAGAAAGAAAGGAAGGACGGAAGGAAGGAAGAAAGAAGGGGAAAAAAAGAAGAAAGGTATTGCTATTTTCATTTTCATAAAGGTGCACTTGAAAATTAAAAGCAATATTAAAAATATATCTGAAATAATTAACACTATTAAAATATTAAACAAATTGTATGTTTTAACATCTATATTTTTGTGTAGTAAGGTTTTGCCTATCTCTTACGCTTTACCGATTATTCAAAAGTCATTCAAAATAAAGAGCACCTTAGAGGCTATGCTCAGAAAGTTCAAGTTGTACATTTCATATGGCATTTTGATCAAAATCGTTGGAGACACTTTTGAGAAAATAACAATTTTCTAAGCATTTTCCATGTAAAGAGGTGTTTAGGAGCTAGAGATTTTCTTGAAAATTTTTGTGTCATCCTTGGAAGCTGCTGAACATAAATAACAGGTTTGATACCCTGCCAACCTTCCATTTTTACTTTCTCAACTATGTATAATAAAGTAGAGGAAGTATTGTACTTCACACAACATTTCAATGTTGAGATTTCACCGGAAATATCTGTTTTGAGGCCCCCTAATTCCAAAAAAGCATCTTATGAAAAAGGTCCACGCGCGCGCGTGTGTGTGTGAGTGTGTGTGTGTCTATGTGTGGGTCTGTGTGTATGTGTGTATGTGTGTGTGTGTGTCTGCTAGTTTGTGGACAGCCTAAATAAAAAACGAACACTCGGTTAAAAGCCAAAGTTGCTATTTAAGATTAATGTTTTCAAGGATGCGACACGAAGATTTTGAAGAAAACTTCTTCATACCAAACTACCACTTTACATGGAAAATGTTTCAAAAATGTTGATCTTCTTGAAAATGGTTTAGCGATTTTGATTAAAATGACATGTTTGAGATATTTTTATGACAAATGAAATTTATATCTTGAATTTTCTAGCTACAGCCCCTGTAGTTGTATTTACTCTGGACGACCCTTGCATAACTGGTAAACCGTTAGAGATAGACTGAATCGCAGTATACAAAAAGTGTAGATCTTGCTAAAATACACCATTTATGTGTGAATAAATTTTCTTGTAGAGTGAACCATTTCGGAGATATTCATTGTTATGTGTGTAAGTTTCGGAAAACTTAAAACATTCGTAAAATGGAACATCTTTGTTTATTTGTTTATATGTTCAGCGTGCAAACAGAACGGGATTTCAAAGCTTTAAAAGATTTGACTATCGCAATAAGCCTACTGTATTCTAGTATTCCCCTGGCATCTACAGGGAAATAAGCAATAAGATAATTTGTACAAATGTTTATCTTGCCACCAAGAAGATATAGGAATCTTCACATCAGATTTTTGCTCTATCTACTCTATTTAGTAAAGTAGAGGAAGTATTATATTGCACCCAAAAATTCGATGACTAGATTTCACCGGAAATACATTGGCGGAAAAAATGCAACGCCATCAAGGATTGCTTAAATTTAATACAGAGTTACGTGAGCGGTAATATGTTATGGTAGTATTATGATAACAAAATCAGCACAAATGACGTAAACATGTGACAAGGAGGTATGTCCCAATAGTTGCATCAATATTTGGAGTAACCCCCTCGGGCAGCAATACAGGCATGTACTCGTGCAGGCAGACAATCGTACAGGTGGGGAATGGCACCCTGTGATACACTGGCCCAAGCATCTTGCACCTGTTGTCGCAGTTTGGCAATGGTAGTGGCTGGCCGTGGAGGCCCAGTCACTTTCTTTCCCATCATGTCCCATACATGTTCAATGGGAGAGGGATCAGCGGACCGTGCTGGCCAGGGCAGTTGTTGTATACCATACAGAACAAGTTGCGTTGCTGCAGCTGTACGGGGACGCGCGTTATCCTGTTGAAACAGCACATCACCTTCCTGTTGAAGAAATGGAAGTAACACAGGATTAATTACCTGTTGGATGTAGCTGGCACTGGTTTCACGTCCCTGCACAAACACCAAAGGCGAGTGCGAGTTGTAAGTGATGGCACCCCACACCATGATGCCAGGAGTTGGGCCTTTGTGTCCTGGGCGAATGCACTCTGGACGAGTTCGCTCACCAGCTCTACGCCGTACGCGTACACGACATCACTTGCATACAGGCATAACCTACTTTCATCACTGAAGACAACAGAGTGCCATTCCATTGTCCAATGAGGCGTTTCTCAACACCAGAGGAGATGTGCATGACGGTTTTGTGGTGTAAGTGGCACCTTGGCTAGGACCACACATGATTTGAGTCCTGCTATACCAAGATGGTTTCCAATAATCCGTGTTGATACTCCAGGTGCTACCTGAGCCCGTCTCACCTCCCTGGATGGTGTTCGGGCACTCACTGCTGCCCGTACAATGCCTCGATCCAGACGTGCGTCTGTAGAACGTGGTCGCCCAGAACCTGGTCTAGGAGTGAGAATATTCCACAGACCAATGCTGAAAACACCGACACAGCACCGACACATTGCGCCCAAGATGTGCAGCAATTTTTCGATATGTCCATCCAGCTTTGCGGAGGCCAACAATGCGACCCCGTTCAAATGGCTGTAGCTGTGAGACAGGAGCACGTGCACGTTGTCGTGGCTTCGCTACACCGTAGGGGCCTAGAGTGTCGTTTGACACCGCCTTTCAACTGTTAGGGTACCACAGTGACTGCTGTGCGTCTATTGTTCATTGATGATAACACATCAATCACCAGTTCTGTAACCTCTCAATATCCACATACTATGCCCATGTGTTGATAAACACAGTCCTTACTGGTGTTGCATTTTTTTTCCGCCAGTGTATATTTGGAGGCCCCCTGAATCCACTCCCCAAAAAATAACTTTTAGAAAAAGGTCCGTGTGTGTAGGTGTGTCTGAGTGTGTGTGTGTGTGTGTGTGTGTGTGTGTGTGAGTGTCTGTGTGTGCATGTGTGTGTGCGTGCGTGTGTTTGTGAGTGTCTGTGTGTGTGCGCGTATGTGCGTGTGTGTGCGTGTGTTTGTGTGTGAGTGTCCGTGTGTGCATGTGTGTGCGGCGCGTGTTTGTGAGTGTGTCTGTGTGTGTGTGCGCGCTCGTGTGTGTGTGTGTGTGTGTGCGCGCGCGCGTGTGTGTGAGTTTGTCAGGTAAGCAGTAGCACTATCACCGCGCAACTGGAGAGTGTTTTTATACAGGTAGTTGGTTGTTTCACCGGATTAATCGGTTGGTTCATTAACTGCCTGGTTATTTGGTTTTACTCCTATTGCTATGACCGTTAGTGTATAAGACTTCCCTTGTAGCATTTTCTGTAATAAGTTGAATTTCTACAGTCACTGATTCTGCCACTAGGCGAGTATAATTGCAGGGAATCAGGCCACAGATTTAACGGCCTCACTGAGTGTTTAGACAGAATACACTAAAAATTAATGTTAACTTAGATCAAAAATGCCATTTCGGCCTCATGATGAAAATTAGAAGCAGCAATATGCATTAACAAATTTATTATTCGGAGAGAAAGTAGTATTCTGACGTCATACCCGTGTTCTCACGGATGAAATGTTCACTTCCCGTCTTTATATAACCGTAGACGGGAAGTCATTACATTAATTTAAAGCAGTGATACATCTCCGTATTTGGAACACAACATTTTGTATCTTACGTTTTTGTCTCTGATCATTTCATACGGAAATATTTTAGTTTTGTCGAAAACAAGCTGGCAGCACTGCAGATTGTGTGGGTGGTCACTTTTCCTTGCTCAGTACATAAACAAACAGCGTAACGATGCGTCTTAAAAACAAACTCATACCCTGCCTTGTCCTTCCGCGTCTACCGTGAAGTGTAGGCCAATCACACATTAGCTCCCAACTAAAGCGAAAGTGGCCAACTTGTTTACATTTACAAACTAGGTCAATTCCCTGACCTACCTCAACGTAACGTTGTCTACTTACCTAACGTCTGAGAGAGCAGCTCGGAGTATTCCTTCACCTTTTTAAGTGATTAATTATTTCGTAACCCTGTGTGATGTCCCATAATTACTACCGAAGCTATGTCAGAAATAAGTTACTCTAAGCGTCTTACAAGTAACAATACGTTATCTTCGTACATTCTTGTGGAATTACGCATCCAATTGCGATAAAAAACTACCTATTTTTTTCGAAATCGGATGAACAAAGAACAAAATGCCATGAGACTTATTTGTTTGTAATGCTTCTGTGAAGCACATATTAGAAGGAGTGTAATAACTTCCCTTCCACCCTGCATACACCGAGAGCCGGTCGATCTCTCCGGGTGCTCCCATGCTACGAGGTAGTTGATTTCCATTAAATAACGCCACTGTTTGCTAAACATAGCGGAACCTGTGTAGCGACCATGATTACCCTTTGGACTACATTTTACTTTCTCTACTACGTATAGTAAGGTAGAGGAGGTATTGTACTCCAAAAATTCAATGTCGAGCCCCTGAATCCTAAAAAGCACTTTTAGAAAAAATCCTTGTGTGAATGTGTGTGTGTGTGTGTGTGTGTGTGTGTGTGTGTGTGTGTGTGTGTGTGTGTGTGTGTGTGTGTGTGTGTGTGTGTGTGAATCTGTTGACAGCATAACTCAAAAACGATAAGTTGGTTAAAAACTAAAGTTGGTATTTAAGTGTATGTCTTTCAAGGATACAACACGAAGATTGTGAAGAACATTGCTTCACCCTAAACTACACTTTACAAATAAAAGTTTTCGAAATTTTGATTACCTTGAAAATATCTCTAGCGATTTGAATTAAAATGCCATATGATTGAGATATTCTTATGACAAATGAAATGTATATTTTGCACTTTTGTGTATAGTCCCTGCGGTCGCATTTACTCTGGATGACTTTTGTATAACTGGTAAACCGTAAGAGATAGAGCAAATCTTACTATACAAAAATGTAGATCTAGCTAAAATACACAATTTATGTCGAAATACATTTTTTTTGTAGAGTGAACCATTTGGGAGATATGCCTTGTTATTTGAGTGAGGTTTGGAGAACTTGTACTTCTGTCAAGTGGAACATCGTTATTATTTTTATATGTTAATCGTGCAAAGAGAAAGGAATTTGAAAGCTTTAAAGGATATGACTATCGCCTAAAGTCGACTGTATTCCCATATTCTCCTTGTACCTACAAGAACATAAACAATAAGATAATTTCTGCAAATGTTTATCTCAACTAACACGAAGAAGATATAGCAATAAGAGTTTGTAAGAATAGTTAGTACAAGAGTAGAGAAAGTCATGTGAGTGCAACACATCAGATTTTTTATTTATGCTGTTGCAGCAGGCAAATCTTTAAAACTACTTTTGCAGGGTGGGTTTCAGTAACATCAATACATGTATTTTTGATAAAAGATTTTATAGATTTTTTGAGGTGGAATGTGAAACCGAAATTATAATGTGAATATAAGTAATTAATAATAGAAAGAAGTAAAAGGAGATTCTAATCGATTGTTAAGGGGAGAACGTAATAAAGCTGAATATATTAAAGTCTCAGGAATGGAAGCTCAGGCAGATTATATGAGTGATAAGATTACAATTGTTGTGCGAGCAAAGTCCAAAAAAATCCGCGGGCTGATTCGTACCTTGCTATGACGTGCTCAAAAGTTGGCCAATGGAAATCACTTCCTTCGTGTCGCCCACGCAAACACATGCAACGCAAATCACATTCGTCTTGAATCTAGCAGCCAGCGCACGTGCAACTTTGTGATTTGTACGTAAGCTGGCGCGTATACATAATTCGGCGGTTGCTAAAGGGTGACAAAGTTCAAGCATTATAACTTTTCAGTTGAAGTTAGAAAGTTATATTCTATTTAGATATCGTCGGCAGTTCTCTACAAATCTGGAAATTTGCAAATAAAGTCAAATGTTTGTTAATTCTTCGTTTGGCTCCATTCCCACCACAACTCATGCATACCTTGCAGATTAGGACCTCGTGCTAGAGCTAGTTAGATACCGGGACACCAAACACAGGATAGGAGATATCCTGGCGACGAGATCTTTTAGATCTTAAAGACGACGTCTTCGACCAAGGGGAGAGGAGTGTGCGTCAAATATAATGTAAGCACTTAGTAGCAGCAGTATAAGACTGTTGTAATAATTTTTCCCATTGTTCAATTGAAAAATCAAAATTTTCTATATAGGAAAATTCAAATGAAAATAACATGCATAAGAACTTTGTTGAGCTATGTAAGTGCCTGTACTTGCTTATGGTTTTAGGAAGCTTCTAACTTTATACTAATATTGTAAAGATATAATACCTTTTGTGCCTCGGAGACTACTAAACCGAACCGGTTAATTCTTTCACAATTGAAAAGCACTCTTATTTTTAAGAGTGAGATAGTTACTAGTTTACGCTCCCAAATGGCTAAAATACTAAAAAGTATTTAAAAGGTATAGACGTTAGAATATGAACACACTTGTTTCATAACAGAGGATACTTATTAAGATGTCTCTGACTTTTCAAGTTATGACTCCGCAGAGATGTTAATTTGCGATCCACAATGTGGTTCTCCTAATTCCTCCTCCACCACGGTGTGTTGCGGGTAATCAGACTTCATGGCGACAAGGTGCTGAGAGAATAGAGGCTGCTTGGATGGTAGGCAAATCAAAGAACAAAACAAGGGAATGGGTTAAACCTCATGTCCCCTCCTTTAGCACCACTATTATACCGAATGTTTTACGAACTCTACAACTAATTATCTTGAAAGCAACGCATTTTTGAGAAAATAATATATAATGATTGCTTCTTTATTTGAGAAGGAAAGCATAATAATATTTACATTTTAATTACTACATAGTTTCAGGGATATTTTATGGTCTGCTGAATATTTTCAAATGATGTCACGTTTGATGCCGTCTCCCTATGTGAGTCACCTTTTCAGCTGTCTCCAATCTCAGTCCCGGATGAATATGCCACTCGCTGCTCCAGTGGTGAACATGATATTTTTTTTCCTCAGGGCATGTGTGCGTGGCTGTGAGGATGAGCAACACTCTTTTGGTTGATAGACAAATTTAATGGAGGATAATGATGATCGGTTTGAAGCGAGTTGCCGACTGCTTGATATTGTAGTACCCATTAACTGTTCTGAATCTTAGCACGAGAAACTGTAACTGCCGAGCTATTAAACATTCTAACTTCTGACGTATCAACTTGAAAATACCAGCTTGAAAGTAACTATTTCCGTAATAAAGATGAGAAGTGAGTCGCTGAAATGGCAATTGTAATGTTCCCTGACGGGTACCGCCAACTCTGCATAGCCCTCGCGCGGTCTTTAGGCGCTGTACTCGCTGTTACTGCCACTGGCAGGCAGCTTCCATCTCTCACCACAGAATGCGCAGGTGCTTTATGCGGTACTGCAGCATAGAGGCCTTGACCTCAAGACTTCCGGTGGGGTTTTTTTAGTGAGTAGGCTGCCCGGGTTCGAAGCCAGGGTAGGAGTCTTACACTCGCATGCAGTTAGGGCGTAAGTAGCCTTTTTCCCCACCACAAAAAAAAGGCGCTATGGACGGGTGATACGATTCCAGTAAGCACTTCTGTAAGGCTGTAAAACGCAAGGGAAAAGTTAGGAATTTTAGAAATTCATACTCTTTTATCAACTTAAGCTCCGCCTAATTTACCTTCCCCACCAACATTACAGTTTATATTGACAAATTTCAAAGCCACTGATTCTCTTTTGAAACACATCTTCCACTCGGTGACTTGCTAAATTCCAAGAACTTCATTGGCATTCTAAGTTTCAGAATTTTGTCAACGTAATTGCACCCTTTCTTTATTTCTGAACATAATTGATTTCCAGGTACGCCTTTAAGCTAACGGTAGTCTTATCGACTGATTTCACTGGAGCCTTAACTGCCTTTGCTGGCTTGTCTTATTAATTGCTTATACTTAATACAGACGCTGGCTAATGACCTTCTCCCATGACAAAATGTAACCCTTGGTCTTCCATTATAGGTTTATTTTAACATACAAATATTATTTATTGTAATTATTTATCTATATCCTTATAATTTCTTTATAATGTTATTAACCTTCCCCGCCAATAATTCCAGTATCAATGGGAACTTCGATTTTAACGTATTTTAATTTTACGTTCACAATTTCCCTGAAAAATGTTTATTAAATTAAACGTTATTTTATAAAATATTTAAGAAGTTCGAAAGGAAACCTAATATTTGGATTTAAACTGAGCTTGTGTTTCTTATATTGAAACAAATTAAATATTAGTTTCATGGTATATTAAATTAACTACTTTTTTTTTTCAAACTTCAGAGGCTACTTATAGAAAATCGGCATACACAGTATATCTGAACATACCACATTTTAATCAGTGCCGTTTGAACCGTTTCAAACAAAATTAAAATTATAGTGGGCATATGCATAACATCCTCCTATAAAAAGTGATCCTCCTACCCAAGTTTAGTTATATACAATATACAGAAACAGGATTCCACATGTTTAGCCGTTGTAACCAGCGTATGGAATATCTCCACAGTGATTAACGCCACGAAGAAACTTATTATCACTAAATCCTGTTGAAATTTTTGTTTATCGCTTATGGTTTCCCTTTTGTACAACATTCAATCAGTACGATGAAGATTTCACATGATTTTTTTTCCAGAAACTTTCAAGATATTTATTTGTTGCAATAATACCTCAAACGGGCACACTATATTTTAGTCAGAATCATTAAGACCAGTCACAACAAGAACTTTCTCTAAAATAATATTTTTGGCTTCAGCGGATCCTTAAATACGAATTTCCCAGCAATTCCTGGGGAAACAATACAACCTCTCCCTCCTATATGTGAACACTGGAGAAAGTTAACAGAAACTAACATTGCAAATTATAGGTACCCTTGTAAAAGAATAATTTGGGGAACATTCTTGTAAGAGACAGGCTACAAACCAACGACATAGATAAGCTACAAACATGTTTTATTTCTTAGGAGTTTATTCAACGGAGAGTGAAGACGAAACCCTGCATTCTTCTAAACTTCTCGGATAATGAAGACTAAACACCAGACGAGGAAACACAAATGGAAATCAATGAAAAGAAAGCGTGCTATAAACACAGTGTGTAACCTAAGTTGCTGCACTTCCAAATGAATTACTACATTGACGCATTTCTAGCTCCTGCTGTATCATGAGATGAGGATAGTTACTAAAATTAAAATAGTGGTATATCAGTATATTGCCGTTAATGATATGAGTGAATTATATATTTCAAGTAAGGTATCTCTTGAAAGAATATCTCGCTAATAGCAATATAAATAATGCTCACATACAATGCATGTAGTATTGTTCAGTTGCGTAATATGTGCGTCATTACGAAGGGAAATGCAATTAAACAACATAGGTACGGTTTTGCTTCTTCTACTATTAGAGAAAGTATTTCATTACATCCAAAATTCAACACAAGAGGTTTCACCGTAAATGTACATCCTAAGACTCTGGATTATAATATATATTCTTACAATTTTGATGTATTGCACTCACATGATATTTCCTACTCTTGTACTAACTATTCCTACAAACTCTAATTCATCTATCTTCATGTTAGTCGAGACAAAAACTTATTATAAAACATTATTATATTGCTATCTTTTTATAGGAATGTGGGAATACGGTAGGCTTTGAGCGATAGTGAAATTTTTCACCACCACCACCACCACCACCATCATCATCATCATCATCATCATCATCATCATCTTCTTCTTCTTCTTCTTCTTCTTCTTCTTCTTCTTCTTCTTCTTCTTCTTCTTCTTCATTCCATGGACTAGACACATTGTCTGCTCCGTTTTTCACAGCACGTCTCTCATCTCTTCTGCGGTCTGCCCACTTCTCTTCTACCTTATTATTTTAGAGCTACTTTCGGAAGTCTGTCATAGTCCATCCTCTCCACATGTAACAGCCCATTATTTTTGTACTGTTGTATTTCTTCATTTGTAGATTTCACTTGCAGTTCTGTTCTTATTGCATCATTATTTATGTGCTCTACTTTTGTACACTCTTTAGTTGCTCTCAAAAATTTAATTTCAGTTCCTTGTATTTTACTTTCCATCTTCTTTGTTACAAACCACGCTTCACTGCCGTATAAAAGCACTGGCTTTGTCATTGTTTTGTAAAATTTATTTCTTGTATCCTTTCTTGTTTGATTCCGCATATCGCTTGAAATCTTGATAATTTTATACGTATATCCCTTTCTTTCTGTGATCCTATTTCACATCCAAGGTATCTGAAACTTGAGACTTGTTCTGAAGGTTGATCATCTAAAATAATTTTATATCTTATTTGTTGTTTACTCTAAAAAGCCATTATCTTTGTTTTTGTTTTAGAAATCTTAAAATTATCCTCCTTACATATTAAACTTAATTTATATATAGCACGTTGTAAATCATCTTCACTTTTCTGTATTAATAGTACATAGTCTGCATATAATAACAGCTTTATCTCTGTATCATTGGAAAATTATTAGGAAAATGTCATTGATATATATTAAATATACAGAGTGTTAGGGGTATGAGTGCGCAGACTTCGCGTGTTGGTAGATCCAAATATGACTAATAATAAAGTACAATAACAACTCCATCTATCTTGAAAGTTAAAGCAATAATCGAACATTATTGAATACATTATCTGCACAGTGTGGCAACATAGGCCAAATGTTTTGTTTTGGTTTGCGGCCAGGCATGCGTTCAAATCTGCAACGGGTGATGGTCTAAACTAGGCTAGCGCTCGAAATCCGGTTCGCCACGTGCCTGTGTGTTTCTTGTCAGCTAATGCCAGTAACGAGGGATGGGGTGGTTTGCTATTAAGCTATTCAATCGTACTTACGAGAACTAAACTAAAAGCTGCGTAAGAGGTTACGCATAAGGTGTAGTCGGATGATCAAAGATAGCAACCTCAAATGTTAAGTATGGAAATACCTCATTCGTGTAATTGTGTAGTTAAATAACAGCACTTTTTGCTAAACAGGAAAATCTATTATAGGAGAAGACAACTTCGGGCCGTGTGACGTATTTAAACGAAGAGCCAGCTTGTACGTTCGTGTTACGTCAGGCGAGAGCGGTGTATTGCTGTGCTGCATAGATCACCGGCGCTACATGCACGAAACTGAATGAATATGAAAAAATGTTATTTGGGGATGTTTACAACATGCCCGGGTTGTTTAGGCAGAACCCTGTTCAACCTAGTCTGAGGGTGTTTATTTGTTGTGTGAGGGATCTTAACGACGTTACTGCGAATTTTGTTTTGTAGTTTGTGGTTTTTTTTTTTTTTTTTTGAAGTTATGTAGCGTTGTGTGTGGTAGTTTTGTATTTGTGTTCAGTTTCCCGTGTTTCACACTAGTTTGAGACCAAGATGTAGAAACATTGTCAACTACGTCTCAGATCTTTGCGACCCCGTATTTATTGGATGTTAACAATGTTTCTAGCAGGTAGAAAATTGAATTGATAAATTTACAGTGCAACGATTTGCTGAAGGACAACTATAAACACAAGGAAGACTTGGCTGATTTTTATAAGAATGTTCTTCAAACCAGATTTCTGAGGTTATATGCCCTTATTGCAAGGATATTATGTATGTTTGGTTCCACGTATGTGTGCGAACAAATAATAATTTTCTGTTATGAAGCTTTCTAAGTCAAAATCCCGAAGCATATTGTCAGATCACAATCTAACATGCAGTTTTCTGTTACTAATATGCTGTACATTACCCCCTAACATTGACAAACTAGTTAAAGAAAAGTGAAACGACAAATGTCGGAAAATGTCCACCTAATTGTTCTGTATAAATCTCCAATAGCTCAGGCAAAATAGTTATAATTTCTGTTCTATTTGCGTTATAACATGACTGTTCACATAAAGCCGAAATGTAGTTATTTATAATCTGTGACTATTCCGTAATTAGCCAGCATTAAAACTGGGATGTCCCGTAAGCCTTTCCTCTTGCCCGCTGTGACACGTTCAACTGGCCGTCTTTGCGAGCATGAGTGCTGAGTGGGCTGACGTCACAGCAGCGATACCTGTCTTCCCCTGGCCTACACCCTAATGCAGGCACTCCACTAAGAGTACTGTTATCATTAACAATTTAAACATCAAACCAGGAACGAAACCAAACTAACAGCATAGCGGATAGAAGAGAAAGTGTGAGCTCTCCCGCTAGTTCACTGCATGATCCGTGGTCCCGTGGCAACTGACCGAAACTGCGGCGTGGCGATCGCAGTCGCCTCAAAATGCGGCCGAACTGCCTAGTATGTGATTCGGAAGTACAGACAATTTTATACGTGTGCGTTGTGAGCAATTAGGTACATAACTTGTGAAATTGCTTCTAAGTTTGTGCATAAATGTGTGTGTTCTTCAAAACATAAGTTTCAAGCAACATCAATAATTGATTAAAAATGCCAACTTGTTTTGTACCCGGGTATCGTTCAGGATACAGAAACTGCTCAGAAGCTAGACATTTTTTTACTCCTAAAGATAAAAATCTGTTTTACAAATGGGAAAAGTCTATTCCTAGGAAAGGCACTAAATTATCTGTTAAATCTAGTATTTGTGACAAACATTTTCCAGAGGACTTTTTAGTGAAAGTTGATTCATTCGTTGTGCATGGAAAACTAGTTGAAATCCCTAGAATTAAATGGCGGTTAAAGCCAAGGGCAATTCCCTGTATATTTCCTAATTTACCCAGGTACTTAACTACAGTGCATAAATCCCGAAAATCTCCACAAAACAGAGACAAAAAATTACTGAAAAATCAATATTCAACAATCAGTAAATTACCAGATGCAGGATCCAGTCAACCAGTTCTTATTTCAAACGCACCTCCTTCAACAATGAGGAATTCACAGAAAACAGTTCTAATTCCTCCAAGGTCACAAATACAAGTGTCAATAATGAAATTGCTACACTGAAGAAAAGAATTAGAAACCTCAATAGAAATTTAGTTAGAACTAAAATCCTGCTATCTAAAGAGAGGGCTAAATTAAAAATAGTAGAAAAGAAATTCGCTACTAATTGTTGCGAACATAAACGTAATTTAAATTGTTTAAGTAAAAAACAAAAGCTAGCTCTAGATACAATGCTTAAAAAATGTCAGACGAGCTCAAAGGGGATGCGTTACACCAATAAATTTCTATTAGAAAGCTTGCTATTTAAAATCAAAAGCCCTAAAGGTTATAGACACTGCTTAACACATGAATTGCTGCCCCTGCCTTCTGAAGCCCATTTAAGGAAATTATCTAAAGGGATAAAGTGCACATATGGTATAAGTATCAATGCTCTAAATGCCATTTCTACTACACTCAGTCAAGAAGAAGATGAAAACAAGCGTCTTGGAGTTGTAATATTTGATGAAGTCAAATTAAGAGAAGTTAGGTTCAATGCTAGCTCACTAAAAGTGGACGGATTCGTGAATCTAGGTGAACACACTCCTGACAATCAGAAAAATTCGATGGCTTTAGTTTTTATGTTTGTTCCCTTATTACATAAATGGAGCCAACCAGTAGCGATTTACGCAAGTAGAAATGCTACACCCGGTGATATAATAGCTAAGCTCCTTATAGAAGTGATTATCCAGTTAGAAAACTCAGGGACAAGAATTGTTGGTTTCACTAGTGATGGAAGTCAATCAAACAAAAAAGTATGGAAAAATTTAGGAATAGGAGCAACCTGTGAAAATGTGCAATGCAGTATCCAGCACCCACTTGATGACAAAAGAAGAATATGGGCTTTTTCAGATTGCGTCCATATAATAAAATGCATGAGAAATTATTTTCATGATAAGGTGGATGTCATACAGAAATAAGAGCATCCAATATAATTTTATAGATATATTTATGAAGCTGGCACTTCTCCTAAATTTGCTGGTCTTAGAGTTTGCCCGAAATTGACCTCATCCCACATAGACCCCATTTCTTTTCAGAAAATGAATGTGAGACTGTGTTTTCAATTGTTCAGTAACAGCACTGCAAATGGCATTGACTTTTTCAGGAAAATTAATTTTGAAAAATTTAAGGGAAGCGAAAATACTGAACTATTCACAAGAGATGTAAATAATCTTGTAGATGCATTAAACTCCACAGTTCCAATTAAAGCACTCTATAAAAATTCGAAATCTCACAGAGTACTAAAAGTTTTCTTTCGCATAATAACGTCTGAAAATAACACATTCTGCCCAACTACAACAATGGAATCTCTTAGAGTCACCTTAAAAAGTACTTTGGAAGTGTCCGAGTATTTATGGAATAGAGCATTTGCATACTCTTAACAGCAAAATTCAATCAAGACCCCCTTGAACGGCACTTTGGAATTATGCGTTCTTTAAGCTGTGATGACCATCCTTCCACAGTTGACTTTTTACATTTACATATGCTACAGGCTGTGTATATCCCTGTGAAACTTGCACTGTCAAATGCTGCTAATTGTGAGAATAAAGTGGAGCCACCACTTACATCTTTTATGAATCAAATTCGTATGGCAAAACAAACAGCAAAAAAAAAAAAAAAAAAACCGTGAGCTGTTGGATTTTGTTGGAAACAAAATAAAGAACAAAACTGAAATACTTGACTGGGAAAGTGAAGTTCCTGAACTCTATAAGGACAATATTTCAAAAAGATGCTTAGTACACAATTTAGGGGGTTATGTAGTAAAAAAGATGCTCGAAAAACTTAGTTGTAAAACCTGTGCCTCTACTCTGTCCACCGATCTACCCTCTGACACATTAGCTTCCACTTTCACTACAATAAAAGACTATGGCACCCTAAAAAATCGTCGGTATTTAACCTGCCCCTCTGAATGTGTGGTTAATATTCTTTTGCAAGTCGAGGCTATTTTAGAGAAGCAAATGTGCTCGTCTGAAAGTTTGTGGGGTGATATATTTTACGAGTGCTTAGATAACATAGACGAAATCATATTAGGACCCAGTGTTATAGGATGTTGCGTGGAACACAAACTGGATTTAGTTGGAAAGTTAACACTACATTACATGAAGTGTCGCTTCTTTTTTCGTACCAAGGAAATCAGTAGAGAAATGACGTCATCGAAGTCAGCAAAATCAACACGTAAACTCTCCAAGATCTCCAACATCTAATTCCACGGTGAGTTTAGATATTTTATATACATAAAATACATAATTTGCACTATGGTTTAATTTTTCAGCATAAAATCATGTAAGCAGCTATTTCCCATTGTTCTTCATTAATTTCAATACCCATTATTGTAAAATAGCATCCTATATTTTGTGTCAAGGGAAGACGATGTTTCAAAACAGTATTTCAAATATTCGTGCTTACGATTTTAGGTATTTAAAATGCTAATTGATAATACGAAACCCATTTTTACCATGCATTCGTGAACTAAAGTGAAGCGACCGCGACACCAGGGTCATCTTGCGAGCGAACCATAGTAACTCCCGAAGAGCTCACACTATCTCTTCTATTCTCTATGCTAACAGTTTACAATTTTATGACTTAACCAACTAATTTTATGGTACTACAATACTCCAGGGTCCTCAGGAGGCTGAGCGTACCCCACACCATGTCTCTCAGGGGAAGGACCTCCCCACGTCGGTACCACGAATCGAACCCGGAATTAGGAATCGAGTCTCGCATGAGTCCAGTAACGGTTCCACTCAATTGCCTTTTCCTTCCGTACTGATTTAATTCTTGTATAATCCTATGCGTAATAATAATAATAATAATAATAATAATAATAATAATAATAATAATAATAATAATAATAATAATAATAATATTAATAATAATAATAATAATAATAATAATAATAGTGATAATAATAATGATGCTAATGATGATGGTTACGATAATAATGATGATAATGATAATAATAATAATAATAATAATAATAATAATAATAATAATAATAATAATAATAATAATAATAATAATAATAATAATAATAACAATAATAACAATCATGATAATACTGATGATAATAGCAATGATAAGAATAATAATAGTAATAATACAAATACTAATAATAATAAACAATAATATTTAATAATTAATAATAATAACAATAATAATAATAATAATAATAATAATAATAATAATAATAATAATAATAATAATAATAACAATAACAATAACAACAAAGTACGCAATGAAACAAAATTAAAGTTTTACAAAGTTATGGCTGCACCTATACTAGCAGATGGAAGTGAGACTTGGACATTAACTAAAAAGCAACGAGTAAAATACAGGCCTCAGAAATGAAATTCTTAAGAAGTGTGAAGCGATGTACCAGAAGAAACCTAA
Organism: Tenodera sinensis; assembly: GCA_030765045.1. Taxonomy (NCBI): domain Eukaryota; kingdom Metazoa; phylum Arthropoda; class Insecta; order Mantodea; family Mantidae; genus Tenodera; species Tenodera sinensis. The sequence continues at coordinate 250,105,729 of CM060962.1, forward strand.
TAACGGATGAAAGTATAAGGGAAGAGTTAGGAATTTATAATATAAATGACAGGCTAAAAGATTACAAACAAAAGTGGAAGGAACATGTCGAAAGAATGCAAGATACCAGATTTCCTAAGCAAATAATACATTACCATCCTAAAGGTAGGAGATCGGTGGGCAGACCCAGGAAACGATGGCTGGATCGCTTTGAAGGCGGAACAGGCACTTGACTGCCTACACCAAGAAGTGGAGAAGAAGAAGAAGAAGAAGAAGAAGAAGAAGAAGAAGAAGAAGAAGAAGAAGAAGAAGAAGAAGGAGGAGGAGGAGGAGGAGAAGAACAAGAAGAAGAAGAAGAAGAAGGAGAAGAAGAAGGATAAGAAGAAGAAGAAGAGGAAGAACAAGAAGAACAAGAAGAAGAATGATGATGATAATGATAATAGTAATAATAAAAGTACAAGTAACTATAAAAGGTGGGCTACAGCTTGTCCAGTGTGCTTTGTCATCTATTTCAGCAACAGATGGCACTACAAGGTTTTAGATGTATCGAGTTTAGAAAAAGAAATAACAATAAAACATGTAGAACAAATGTCAGTAAAATGATACACTTTTTATTTTAAGTTTTAATTTCCAAACGAGTGGTGGTCTTGTAAATAAGTGAGTGAGTGAGTGAGTGATTGAGTGAGTGAGTGAATGAGTGAGTGATTGAGTGAGTGAGTGAGTGAGTGATTGAGTGAGTGAGTGAGTGAGTGAGTAAATAAATAAATAAATAATGACTTTCTCTACTCTTGTACTAACCATTCTTACAAACTCTTATTCCTATATCTCCTTCGTGTTAGTTGAGATGAACATTTGCAGCAATTATCTTATTGTTTATCTTCTTGTAGGCACAAGGAGAATATGGGAATACAGTGGGCTTTGGGCGATAGTCACATCCTTTAAAGTTTTCAAATTCCTTTCTCTTTGCACGATTAACGTATAAAACGAATAACAATGTTCCATTTGACAGAAGTCAAGTTCTCCAAAACTCACACAAATAAGAAGTCATATCTCTGAAATGAATCACTCTACAAAAAAAAAAAAAAAAAAAAAAAAAAAAAAAAAAAAAAAACGAAATAACAGTTTACCAGTTATGGAAAAGTAGTTCAAGTTAAATACTACACGGGCTATAGCCAGTAAATTCAAGATATACATTTCATTTGTCGCAAAAATATGTCAAACATATGGCACTTCAATCAAAATCGTTAGAGCCATTTCAAGAGAATCAAACTTTTGAATGTAAAGGGTAGTTTAGGTTGTAGGAGTTTTCTTCAAAACCTTCGTGTCGTATCCTTAAAAGACATTAATGTAAATACCAAATTTGGTTTTTAACCTACTGAGTTATGCTGTCCACAGAGTAACAGACACTCACAGACTGACAGATATAAACAGTCTGACACACACACAGACACACACACACACACACACACACACACACACACACACACACACGGACCTTTTTCTAAAATTTCTTTCTTTGGATTCAGGGGCCTCAAAACATATTTTCCGGTGAAATCTCGGCGTCGAATTTTTGGGTGGAATACAATACTTAGTCTACTATACTATACGTAACAGAGAAAGTAAAAACGAAAAGTCGGTTAAAAACCAAAGTTGGTATTTAAGTTTAATTTGTTTCAAGAATGCAACACAAAAATTTTGATGAAACTTCCTGCACCCTAAACTATCTTTTACATGGAAAAGTTTTCCAAAATGTTGATTTTCTTAGAAATGGCTCAAACAATTTTGATTAAAATGTTATGTTTAAAATATTTTTATGGCAAATGAAATTTATATTTTGAATTATATGGCTATAGCCCATGTAGTTTTGTTTGCTCTTGATGACTTTTGCATAGTTGGTAAAGTGTAAGAGTAATACGAAATTTTGATGTACAAAAATGTAGATCTTGTTAAAACAAACAATTTATGTCCAAATAACTTTTTTTAATGTGTGAACCATTTCGGAGTTATGCCTTGTTATTTCTGTACGTCTTGCAATACTTGCAACGTTTCTCAAAAGGAGGTAGTTCTTCAGTTTAACTCTTGGCCGTGCAAAGAGAAGAGTATTTGAAATATATGGCGACCAGCTTTAAGGGAGTTGACTATCGCTCAAAGCCTACTGTAGTCCTATATTCCCCTTGCACAACAAGAAATTTAACAATTAGATAATTTGTGCAAGTGTTTATGTCAACTAAAATGAAGAAGATAGGAAAATTGGAGTTTGTAAGAATGGTTAGTACAGCCATGGAAGAAATGATTGAGCGCATTAATAAAGCAGAATGTTTCTAAGTGCCTTATCATGTTGTAGCGCGGTTCAGACAAATCGATATTTCCAACATGCATCAGAGTTTATTGATTGTCTGTTCCACATGTTATCGTCTGTCGGACACACAAATAGGCTGTCTCTTGAATAACTGTATACATTCTCGCAAATACATGTGAATGGTTATTCAAGACCTGGCCTATTTGTGTACGACAGACGATAACATATGGATCAGATTCTGTGAATAAGCTCAGCTGAATGTTGGAAATATCTACTTGCGTGGACCACGTTGCAATACCACGTGGGAATTACAAATATTTTGGTCTCCTGAAGCACTCAGTCATTTTTCCATGGCTGTTCAAGAGTAGAGGTCATGTGAGCAGTGGCATAGATTAACGGTTCCGCAGACCACACAGTGGCGGGGGAGGAGGGGGGGGGGAGGTGGAGGCAACCTATAGGGGCCCCCAAACTGCCTTTAATACTTTTCTTTAAAAGGACATGTTATGTTCAATTTAACCATGGCAAATCGCTAGGAAGAAGCGCTGAAACAGTTGCAGTTCACTGATGACGCACTAACAAGTGAAGTGTACCATGCAAACATTTCTTATCCTTTCTTAATTAAAAGTGCTTACCGCCAAGTGTGTATGCTCTCAAAAGCACTCGCAATCACACAGAGGAATTCATTAAAGCATGGCATTTTATTCAATACGGTTATAAAAGACGAACAATTATGCCAAGCTGTAGTCGATTGGTCAATAAATTGGATTATTTTTGAATTTGGTCATAAGTTACAAACATAAATCAATACCCCCTGTTCTCACCAGTTGTTCAGTGTTATTTCTCCTAAACGGTATCTGAGATACTACAAATAGAAGTATGCTTGAGTTACCCAGAATACTGACAGGTAACGATTTTGTAGCACCTATGTGCACTATGTGTTTAGTGTGTACATTGTTCATTTAGGAAAAATGTTACTCGCTAGGTTGTTTGTTCCAAAAAGAGTTCATTTTTAGGTGAGTTTACTTCACTTTAATGCTATTCTATGTAAGTAAATATGCAATATTTTAATGTCCCCACTTTTAATGTTTATTACAAAGTAGGGCTGTCCAACATTTATTTGCAGGAGGGTCCACAAAACCTTAGCTATGCCACTGCATATGAGTGTAACACATCAGATTTTTACTTTCTCTACTGATAACTAGGGTAAGTATTGTATTCTACCCAAAAATTCATAGTCGAGATTTCACCGGAAATATATGTTTTGAGGCCCCCTGAATCCAAAAAAAAAATCATTTTTAGGAAAAGGTCCGTGTGTGTGTCTGTGTGTCAGTCTGAGTGTCAGTCTGTGTGTCAGTCTGTGTGTCAGTCTGTGGACAGCATAACTCAAAAACGAAAAGTCGGTTAAAAACCAAAGTTGGTATTTAAGTTTAATCTCGTTCAAGGATATGATAGGAAGATTTTGAAGAAAATAGCCCCACCTTAAACTACCCTTTACATGGAACATTTTTCGAAAATTTTGATTTTCTTGAAAATGGCCCCAACGATTTTGATTAAAATGCCATATGTTTGAGATATTTTGATGACAAATGAAATGTATATCTTGAATTTTCTGGCTATGGCCCCTGTAGTCGTATTTACTCTGGACGACTTTTGCATAACTGGTAAACCGTTAGAGATAGACCAAATCATAATATACAAAAATGTAGATCTTGCTAAAATACACAATTCTCAATAAATTTTCTTGTAGGGTGAACCATTTCGGAGATATTCCTTGTTATGTGTGTGAGTTTCGGAAAACTTAGAAGTTTAGCGAAATGCAACAACGTTATTCATTTTTTGTATGTTAATCGTGTAAAGAGAACGGAATCTCAAAGGTCAAAAACATTTGACTGTCGCAGAAAGCCTTCTGTATTCTAATATCTCCCTTGCACTTACAAGGAAATAAGCAATAATATAATTTGTACGAATGTTCATCTTAACTAACATGGAGATATAGGAATAAGAGTTTGTTAGAATGGTTAGTACAAGAGTAGAGAAGGTCATGTGAGTGCAACACATCAGATTTTTCTCTATCTATTGTGTAGAACACCTACCTTGTCCATGTCGGTGAATACTACGATTATTCAGATTGTTAATTAAAGTGACAATTAGTATGTTGCATGTGAAATGTATTATGAAGGTTTTTCTTACATTACCTTTAATTTTAAAACTTACATAGGCCACTCAGAAGTAAAGGTTAGTTACATAGGCACACATGATTGTAGGTGGCAGCCACATGCACATAATCACGGTCGTAGTGTTTTAACGAACGAAACCTGGTGTAATTATTGGAACCCTTTGACCTCTTAGTGTTGTGTCTCATCACTTTAAACATGCCGCGTGACTGTCTGCTGACTACGCCCACGTTGCGAACTGAACAACGCCCAACAAGGGTGGGTACACCACACTTTATAACTCTACGCTCAGTTTTCAATCGCTTTTTTTGTGAGAATCTTTTCCAGAAGCTTGCCTTTGCCTGCCTTTAGCTATTGTTAGTTGAGCTCGCATGACTTCTTGCTTCAATCTTTTGCAAGAGATCGACATAATGTAAGATTTCATGTTCCACACTACGCCTCCTAGCAGTACGAGAATATGCATTTACATGAATAATATTAATGTTATAAAGAGAGAAAAATTGTGTGAATGACTGTTTATGTATGTAGTGTAATCTCAAAGACCACTCAATCGATTGTGACCAATTTGCTCGGATGGACGCGAGGATGTAAAACAGGTAATTTCATTTAATTTATGCCAACAAACTTACTGCTGGTGTTTTTAAATACATAAGCAGTGTATGGGCAATGTTTAAAAGGTGTAATCACCACTGAAAGCTTCAGTGCCATAGCCGGGATTTGAACCACGGATCTTCCACTGCTCGAAGGGCTGCTCTAACCACTAAGCTACCATGGCCAACTGGCCAACACAACATTAAATTCCCCAGCCGATTCATACTTTCACGGTGGACCACAAGAAAGTCTCACATCTGAGATAAATACCCCTAGGGCGACTTACTTCGGGGAAGTACGAACCGTCTGGGGAATTTGTCACACTGGCAAGTTGGCCATGGTAGCTTAGTGGTTAAAGCAGCCGCTCAATAAGTAGAAGATCCGTGATTCAAATCCCGGCTATGGAATTCAATTTTTCAGTCTTTATTCCACCTCTTAAACATTGCTCACACACGGCTTGTTTGTTTAAAAACACCAGCAGTAAGCTTGTTGGCATAAATTAAATAATAATTACCGTCTAAAGGTTGCTTAAACCCGGGACATAAGGTGCCTACAATCTGTAAGTCGAACTTGGGGTGTTTATCTCTGATGTGAGATTCCTTTGTGGTCCACCTGCGCAATTCAATATCATATTGGCAAGTAGGCCATGGTAGCTTTGCATGGTTAAAGCAGCCGCTCGAGAAACATCTGTGATTCAAATCCCGGCTATGCTATTGAATTTATCAATCCTGATTCCACATATTAAACAGAAAATTTCATTTTTTAAATTTCTAGTCTCATAGTGTAAAACGATTTACAAAGCCCTTGTTCTTGAATACAAGCGTATCGCAGTTATGAAATAAAATGCCGAGCGGGATGACTCAAGCGGTATCATCTCTGGCCTACATTCGCGAGGTCGTGGGTTCGACTCCCGCAATCGACCTTCCTGACCCTGGGTTTCCTGGGTCCCTAGGTGAACACTGGGAAGGATAATTGTATTCCCCGAGTTTCCTGTCCCTTCTTTTCACATCACTTCTCATTTGATTTCACCTTTTATCCTGGTTCGCCGTTTCAACCTTGCAAATGTCCGAGGGAGTTTCGGTGTACATGGCAGGGAATTTACTGTCTGTAACGCCTCGTCCTCTGGATCGGGGGTGGTTTCCGGTTCCCGAGCCCCCAGGGTATCTGCCGGTTGAACTATCCGCACCGGGAAGTTAAAATCTGTAGCAGTTAAAGCCTGTCCTCTGCGGTCCGGCCACTCTCAGTTTCCCCCAACCTCACGCCTCCCTCCAATATAAAATAAGAAATAAGACTATTGCCGGAAGCAACCAGTAAATGTAGGTTTTAAAATTTCAAACAACCTTTTAAATATTTTATTGGTTGCCGACGATTTGATTGTTATACAAAATAGCAAAATCTATTTTTAAACTTAATGAACTTTGTAAACAATATAACATCAAAATTTCGTTTCTAAGAACAAAGTTAGTGGCATTCATTGGGAAGGAACCCATTATAACAAATATAGTTGTAAATAACCGTTGTTATGGACAGGTGAGCCATTTTAATTACTTGGGAACTGATGTAAATTATGACAAGGAATATGATGCAGACAAATTTCGAAGAGTGTGTGGAATGATAAATAGGACATTTATAAACAAAGTACTTACGTAAAAAAACAAAATTAAAATTTTACAAAGTTATGGCTGCACCTATACTAGCATATGGAAGTGAAACTTGGGCACTAACTAAAAAGCAACGAGTAAAATACAGGCCTCAGAGATGAAATTCTTAAGAAGTGTGAAGGGATGTACGAAAAGAGACCTAATAACAAATGAAAGTATAAGAGAACATTAAGGCATGTTTAATATGAATGACAGGTTAAAATATTTCAAACAAAAGCGGAAGGAACGTGTCGAAAGAGTGCCAGAGATCAGATTTAGTGTCCACTGTCACTTTCTGTGTGCATTTGAATCGTTTAAGGTTATCTGCTGAGAATTTTACTAGATATTCAGCCGAGCTATTGGCTCAACAAACTTTTCAAAACTCTGTCCCTTGTTGCACTTCTGAGTGCAGTAGACAGTGTGAACACTGTGTGATGTGGGAAGTCTCATCAACTGATCTAGTAACAACCTGATTTTTGTTATCTCTGCTAGCATAATTTAATTTAGGAGTTAGGTGTGTATTACCAGAGATAATCCAGTGCGCACAGTGCTGGTTGACAAGTCTTATGTTTGTTTTTGTTATATTTAATAAGGAATACAATTGACAGTTTTACTCGTATACTGCATCAACAGTTCAAGTGGAATCCAAAAAAAGGTTAACTTCAACCACTTTATCGGAGAGTACCATTTACGCTGTCTATCCTAACCCTTATGACTGTGTATTTGGGGGGAATAGTTACTGGGTAGAACTGGGCCTCTCAAAGCTTAAAATCGCACCGGGTACATTCCAAGTGCAGAGCTTCCCTATTACCAGAAATACCGAGGAAGAGCACCATTTTGCCCAGATCATTGAGATTACCACACTGGTAGACACTGCGAAGTTTCGTAAACATCCACGCCAACATGTGAGCAGAAGGATTCGCCTGCCGTCCACAGAAGCATTCAAGACCGGAAAGGGAATCGACGTGAATCCAATCTGGAAACTCCCGAATGTGTGCATCACGCGTTAAGAGGCATATTTCGTAATATGACGACAAAGATACCAGCCTATAGTAGAATTGTGTATTTACTGATATTAAACATGTTATATATTGAGATGATATCTCACGGGGTTAGAAACATCTGTGTGCTTACAATATTGTTACAAACTGACAAAATCCGTCCGGTTACTTTTCTATCACTTTATTGTCTTCTAAAATGTTATCACAAATACACGCTTTCTTGTCGTCGTTAACACAGTCCACAGTTTTTCGTGTTATCACATCTCACAAATTTTACTTCTCGTAACCTTGTCTAGTCCTTTTAGTATCTCTCATACACTAACAATGACGATGCAGTCACTCGACGCTCGTAAAATCTTCCTTACAACGCACACGCACAGCTGACACACTGACCATTTCATGTTCATAACTATGACTCTTTTGCTTCCTGGCCTCCTTATATTGTGGGGATGACATCATATGGACTTTTCGAGAACTCCTTCAAACACGCCGACAGTGACGTGTCTAGATCCTTCTCTAAAACACAGAAAAAAACTTTTGTGTAGCCATCTCGATTGTTGATAGTCACGTGTTCGCTCGCGTGAGTGATGTGGGGAAGCTTAACCTTGTTCCTTTGTTTGCTCGCCGGCCCGGCATGTGGCGTGAAGAAGCTTAGCCTAGACAGTTCTTTGTTTTGTGCCGCGCCCGGCGTCACAATGTCTATAATATTATATTGTAGCTAGCATTACTTGGTACTGAGTATTAACGTCAAGAATATTAGATTAAAAAGACTAAAAAACTAAACAAACCAAAGAAAGAATTAAAAAAGGCACATAAATAAGTGGAAGAAGCCAGGAAAGTTCACGGTTTGCAATAAAATATTTAGACCCAACAGAGAAGCTTAAGAAACGTCTAACATGTTAAGCAACGATAGAAGCGTATGTAGGTATATACGAGCTTACTGTAGGTAAGAAGGTCACTGACAATTAACAAGCTGCTAATTAGGCTGCAACACGGCACGTATTAGGAAGATAAATATCTAGTTACCGAGAGAATAAAGCCATTTGGTTCCATGACACAGAGTACACATGACAGCTCTGTCTTTACTACGTCACACGCAATACTCACCCTCCTATAGCAATCTGTTGAGTGGAATAGTTACATAACGTGATAATTATTTGCCCCTGCTGAGCAGTGAATGACAATTTTACTTCCAATCAATGCTCATTTGCAAACTGTTACTGCTGAAAAGCGGAATTCTGGATGCAACTCTCTGTTATGGCGATTAAATTGGGAGATCGCAGCACAGTTTTTGTTTCCTTACATACTAAACAATGTATGCTAATTTATACAGGACGTATCTTTGTTGGTGTCTGATACTTTAGGGACACCTTCCCAACATAAAAACAGTAAAAAAAAGTTCAGGTGAATATGGGTCCGAAAATAATTTATTGCTCAGTTATAAGAGAAATTGTAGTTTACAAAAACTGCTTCAGGAGGCTTCCTCCTGCTTCGATGTATGCCCTAAGCTTGCATCACATGCTATCGCGGACCCTTTGAGTGGAGTGTTTCATATTTAGTCAAATCTGGCGTGCACATACTCTCTCAAGAGTGTCAATATTCGGTACATAAACCAGGCACCTTATGTCCCCAGACGAAGAAATCCATTTGATTCAAATTGGCAGATAGAGCAGACCATGCAATGAATCACACTCGGCCATTCCGCATTTCTATGCGGAAAGAAATTATTCAGAAAATTACGTACTATCCCACTGAAATGAGCTGGCGCACCGTGTAAAAACCACAAGTGTTGTATCACTTACGGAGGCACGTCATCAATTAAATGATGCAACTCATTTCTGAGAAACTGTAGATACGTCTCAGCATTCAGGCGCGGATGAAAGAAATAGGGGCTAAATGATACCACCCCAAACATTTTGGAAGAACCTCTAATGGTGTCTGTCCTGTCGTACTTCGAGTGGATTTTCACAGGCCCATTTATGACTATTGTGCAAATTGAGGGTACCGTCCCTAGTAAACCCAGCATATCCAGTGTACACCAAGAAATTCATGAACATACACAATTATGTAACAAACGATGTCAGAAAGTTTTTCTTGACTTCACGTCCACCACATTTAAAAATTACATCCGCTGAAGGAGAAATGCTTACAGATTTTCATGCAAAGTGTTACACAGTCATGTGACGAATGCCTTTCCATACTAAAATTCTTACTGTGCTCTCAGATGGATTTGCGTCCACGTCACGAAGAACATATTCTTCACAGACAGTGCTTCATATTGGTCTACCAAGATCCAAAACATCCCTCTCAAATGAGACAGCCTCTCTTAAGCGTTGATGAATTGGTGAGAATGTGGTGAACGAGATAACTACCCAACGGAGTAACTATAAGCATAAAATTCACGTGCTAGTGATGCATTCCCGTCAGCAAGACCATACTTATAGTGATGACGATGAGGATGATGATGATGATGATGAGGATGATGATGATGATGATGATGATGATGATGATGATGAGGATGATGATGACGACGATGATGCATGTTTAGCGCGCTCAACTACTAGGTCATTAGCGCCCTTATAAGAGGAAGCATGACAAAAGCCAGAGATAATAATCAATACAAAATAAAAATCCTAGCAAAGATCGCAAATATTATTGTGATGATGTATATTTAAGAACGCTCAACTACAAGATTATCCAGAGATGAAGATCAATACAGAATGAAAGTCCTAACAAAAATCACAAATATAGAGTAACTATGCAATACCAATCGGAATTTCCTTCAGTGGATTCCGATATCTTAGTTTTCCAAAGCAGAATAAAATTAAAGCAGTTCATTGCTCCTCCATTCTTCAAAATGCTTTGATAGTAATTTTAATACATTACATAGTTAGAACGGTTTCATAAGCACAAGTCTTATTGTAACTGCTGTTGGACGGCTGCTGTCCTCTGTGGGTAGTGACGAATGCACTACACCGAACCTGCAGGATGCTGGTTTTCCGGCGGTGCCTGGCGCTGGGATGAAGAGATCTTAGCACTTGCTTGGGACTTCCGTGCGTCTCCCGGTGACCCTGTGGCATCCTGCGGTTACCTCAATTCATCCCTTCTTCTAGCGGGAAGTTAGCCGCAATACCTCTGTGTACAGGTAACAATGCGCAAGGACTCCCCATCCGCAACACACGTTTCACTCCTTACCCTTTTATAGAAACTGAATGGACGTTTATTGGCGTATTCCAAAAGGAAAGAACCATTAATACCTCAATAAAAATGTATGATTTAGAAAAATAAGAACTCGTCTTTTAACCTGTTAACATACCTATTACTACTTTCTCTACTACGTATAGTAAAGTAGAGGAAGTATTGTATTCCACCCAAAAATTCGATGAGATTTCACCGGAAATATATATTTTGAGGCCCCTGAATCGAATTTTTTTTAGAAAACGGTCCGTGTGTGTGTGTGTGTGTGTGTGTGTGTGTGAGTGTGTGTGTGTGTGTGTGTGTGTGTGTGTGTTAGTGAGTGAGTGTGTGTGTGTGTGTCTGTGTGTGTCTGTGTGTATGTGTCTGTCAGTCTGTCGGTCTGTGTGTATGTCAGTCTGTCAGTCTATTGGTAGCATAACTCAAAAACGAAAAGTCGGTTAAAAACAAAAGTTTGTATTTAAGTTAAATGTCTTTTAAAGATGCGAAACGATGATTCTGAAGAGAACTGCTCCACCCCAAAACTACCCTTCACATGGAACATTTTTCAAAAATTTTGATTTTCTTGAAAATGGTTCTAACGAGTTTGACTAAATTACTTATGTTTGACATATGTTTTATGGTAAATGAAATGTATATCTTGAATTTTTTAGCTATAGCCCATGTAGTCCTATTTACTCTGGATGACTTTGAATAACTGGTAAACTGTAAGAGATAGACCAAATCTTACTGTACAAAACATGTAGATCTTGCTAAAACACACAACTTATGTCTCAATAACCTTTTTGTACACTGAACCATTTTGGAGATATTCCTTGTTATTTGTGTGTTATAAGTTTTGGACAACTTACACATTTGCCAAATGGAACGTGTTATTAATTTTTTATATGTTAGTGGTGCAATGGGAATGAAATTTGAAAGCTTTAAAAGATTTTACTATGATTCAAAGCCTACTGTATTCCCATATTCCCCTTGCTCCTACAACGAAACGAGCAATAAGATAATTTATGCAAATGTTTATCTCAACTAACAGGAAGAAGATAGAAGAATAAGCGTTTGTAAGAATGGTTAGTACAAGAGTAGAGAAAGTCATATGAGTGCAACACATCAGGCTTTTTTACAATGTGGTGGCTCCTTTCTCACCTACTTTTTGTATGACCGACATGAAATATTTCATTAAGTACAATAATAACAACTATATATTTAATTTTTATCAGCTTGACAATGGAGATTTTAATATCTGAGTATCCCCTAGATTAAAATCACGAGAGTATTCGTGATATGTTTAACCGTTTCTGCTTGCTGAAATTACATATACAAACCAAATCTTGGGAATTGAAGCACTAAAAATGAACAGCAATAAGAAATAATAAATGTCAGAATCATTGTTTATATGTTTGGCTGTGTGAAGTACCTTGAAGGCCTAGAAGGATTAGTTCCGCACCACCATTGTAGTTCCGCAACATCATTCTCAAATGAAATTGATTCATCACTTTCTTCTCCTGAAGGATGCTCTTATCTATCTTCAGAACTTTCAGACCCACTATATTCAGTATTTAACTCTTCTTCACTCTTCACTCTTCATTTTCATAAAATGTGAGAAAGCAACACACAAACTGCAAGAACAGATTGTAACAGTGGCCTCTAGTATGAATGTAACTTGCGGAAAAATATCAAGGAACTGGCTGATTCAGAGACACATATTGGCCGAAATATGCATTCAAAATATCAGGTCACAGCGAAACCTAGAGAAAATAATCAAGGCACTACTAAAACATGAGACGCGGTGAACAACTTCGGCCCTTTAGAGCGTAAGTTGGGCGAAAATGTTAAGCCCGAGTGTACTAGGCATTTTATTATTTTGTCAAAATTGAGTTACTCGGGCTTTTATGTTAAGAGGTTAAGCCTAAAAGTTGAGAATTACTAATTGTTACTGTACTTTAATTTTTATTGCGTAAGGAATCTTCAAAGATTTATGAAATTGTAGTTTTAAAGTTTTATAAAATCTTGAAAGTATGGAAAGTAATTAGTTATAATCACAATGAGAATTTTACTATAGTAATTGCTATCATAGAATTTATATAGTCCATAAAACTGCTCTTTGGCTTACATGAAGTGTCTCTCTGTGTGTGTTTGTGTGTGTGTGTGTGTATGTGTGTGTGTGTGTGTGTGTGTGTGCGCGCGCCTCTGTGTGTGTCTCTAATTTTTTAAATTTCATTTTATTAACATGTTCCATTACATAAACTATATTACTGTTTGCAGTATTAACACACACGTCTAGAAATTGAGTGAACTGGCACATGGCAACATTGTATAGTCCTTGGAAATAAACGAAATGACAACACTGCCAGGTCCAAAGGTTGCTTTAGGCTGAGGTAATCTACAACTGAATTGTATTGTGATCAGTGATACACCATTTTATTTCGTATGGTATGTGATATACTAAATTCGTTTTCCTTTGATGTTGAGAGTTATTCTCGCATAGTATGATACTTGTGTCGTATTACTGCATAAAAGGTATAAATCAATGTAACCATGCCAAGGGATTTTATTTCCTAAAATACTTATTTTATTTTATTGTGGCTGGAACATCTTATTTTTCGTGCATTTTTAACATGAGCAAGATATAGTGCTTTCTTATATCCATTGTAAGCTAACGAAGCATTGACAGAACACAAAGGAAGTAAATTCATTCGTATGTTAGTAACCGTCGACATTTATAGAAAAATGCCTTTGAATGTGGGTTATTTAAAGGAAAATATTAGATATTAATTTGTAGAGGAATGATTGACAGTTGAAGTAGGCGTATTCCCAGTGTTATCTACAGCGATTGTAATCGATATCTTCTAAAGCTTTCAGTTCTAAAATTTAATCATATTACAGCAATATGATAATACTGTATAATAATATATTTGGTTCATGTTATATAAACAATAATGTTCCCGTTAAAACAGAAAAGAAGGGGAGAAAAAAATCTGCGGTGGGCGGGATTCGAACCACGTTCAGGGGTCACTCTGAGTACGCGTTAAAGTGCTTTAACACTATCGGCTAATTCTGAGCACAGGAACTGAATGTGGATTATTAAGCTCACTTTGGTAAGCAAAGAGCTCAATACTGACATCGTTTTTTACTTTTGGCCCACTATTTGATCAGAACCCAATAGTTCTGCAGACGTAGTAACGTTGAATTTGCAATATTTACGCTTTACTTTCGACTGATTGCTGAAATATCGCTTTGCAAAGTTGAGAGGTGAAGCAATGACTGCCATCCCCTTTGAACAGCAAGAGAAGCATACGTATATGACTGATTTCATTCTCATACCATCTCGGGTACGCCTGAGAATTAGGTGACCCTTCACGCAAGTCTCACTGAAGGTAGGTATTTACTTTTGTGAAAGATAGTACATGTATCTTCAAATAATAAGATTACCATTACCTATTCCTCAACCTATATTCAGTGCTTACATTATAAGCAAAACATTATTATCAATACGTATTTGTTTCATGAATTCCACAAAGTCTTTTCTGTAATTGGTTATCATTTATATTTTTCGGCTGGCCACGTTCCCTGTTTCATTAGAATATTATGCTTCATACTGTTCCTTTAGTTCACTAGTATTCTAAAGTCATAAATTATATGATCCACCGTCTGAACTTCAAAACCGCATGGACAATCTGGTGAATCCATGTGTGTGTAAATCCATGTATCTGTGCGTGTATCTCTGTGTCTGTGGATGCCTGTGTGAGTCTCTGTGTGTGTGTCTGTGTGTCTTCCCAGGAGAAAGGGATGTGGCGAAGTGAGAATGGAGAATGTAAGCCGGTCAGAAAACGCAGCCAGCGAAGTCCAGAGACGCACAAAGGTCCCTAACAGTCACATACGAGTATATTAACACCTGGGACACAACCGAAGTGTTTTCCTCAACCAGTATGCAGCGAGAGGGCAACGAGGGGACCCTAGCGGCCGGGGGGCAACTTCCAGGAGGGGCCAGGGAAGGATTTTCAGAGCACAAGCATCCGTGCCATCTCTTACACCCACCGAAAAGTACCGTGCTACTAACCAAACCTGAAAGATGACAAGGGAAGCAAATGAGAAATGAGAATTCACCCCAACATGCGCCCAGTGACATGTGGAAACCACGGAAAAATCCTAGTCAGAGTGGTCGGTTAACGGGGATCGAACGCGAGACCTCCCGAATGCTTGTTCCACACATTGCCGTGGCGCCACCTCGCTCGGACATTGTTCTGTATTTAACATATGTTTTTTAATATTTTTCAACACATCATCATTTTCTTGCTAATAAAATAGACATTTTAGTACTGTTATTTTCTAGTGTAACGTTAGCATGTGTCATTCGGTGTTATAGTTGTAGTCATATGACGTTATCGACGAAAAGTGTGAATATTTAATCATAATAGCTGTGGCATTACCATTATTCATATGGTATTGTCTTCCGGCATAAGGCTTCTATGTGTGATAAAACTTTGAAACTGTTATATTCATAAATAAGTTATTATTAAATAAACATCGATTGCAATTTTCTTTTCTTCCATCTGTTGAGTTGCGTTTTGGGAGTTAACGTTGTCTAACTCTAAGTGTCGCATCAGTCCCCATCTTGGATTTGAAGAAGTTTGCATAGAACATAATTTCTCTGAGCTCTGTGGAAGACGAACTAAACAACGTTTGTTGAAGCCTAAAGTCACCAGATGGTGGAGAACTGCAATAAGAATTGAGTCCCATGCCTAACTCATTTTTTAAACATTTGGCTAAGATGAGTTTTGCAGTTCACCGCCTCGTGTCTGAGTGACGTTGCTGCTCTAAACGCCTAGTGACATTAACCGGTCTGACAGTAGTGCCGAAGAAGTTGCCTATTGACCCAGGGGATTTGCCATTTCGCTTTGATTTTCTTCTGCTAGGTGCCCTCGTTCAGTTTCCACTTAGACACATTTCACTCTAGCGTTGTAATATGACACATTTATGACCCTTGTCAGGCGCCCTTCTGGCAACGGAACATAAAACAGTGCTACAGCATTATAAACTTTTCGACCTTTGTTACATAGAAGGCTTAAGCGTGAGTAACAGAGAACAAAAAATAACCTTTAAATGAGCAAGTCCTGTATGTACGTATATGTCCCGCCTATCTTGGAAACGGCTCTAACGATTTGTATCAAATTCTGTATTCAGATAAGGTTTTGTTTTTTTAAGTTTATCTATATAAGTGTCTTTCCTGTAAAAACGCGATTTTATACCCAAAAAGAAGTCTTTTTTATTCGCTCTTCTACAAATAAATCATACAATTTTCTGCATGTTTGAAAGATAAATGCTACGTATTACATGATCACTATTTTCTCTACTCACTTTAGGTTACACATTCACATCTCTTTCCGTACTCACTCGTCTGCAAACAATTGTTCTGAAAAAAAAGAAAGAACGTAATTTTGCACCAAAAATGTTATTACTGTATGTTTGAAATAGAAATGCTACGTATTACATTCACACTATCCTCTTTGCTCACTTTTAGGTAACACATTCATATCTCTTTGTCTACTCACTCTTCTACAAACAATTTTCCAGGGGAAAAAAATGTACACAAAAAAAAAAAAAAAAAAAAAAATATTCCCTCTTCAAAAATAAGTCACACAATTTTCTCTATGTTTGAAATAGAAATGCTATTACATTCCAACTGTTTTCTCTACTAAATTTTGGGTAACATATTCACATCTCTTTCTTCACTCATTCATACTTCATGTATGTAACCGTTAATCTCGAAAACTACTTGACCAATCACTGCAAAATTCGGCACATATACGTATTTTTTCACGAAGAAAATTTTTATGCTATCCATTTTACTGTACAATATATTACTTTCACATGGTTTTCTCTTCTCGCTTTTTTACGTAACACATAAATATATCCTTCTCTACTCGCCCTTCAACATACAATTCATACAATTTTCTATGATTGAAGTAGGAATGGAATATACTACATTCACGCGGTTTTCTCTACTCATTCTTCTTTTATGAGAAACAATCCCACTTCTTTGGCTACTCGCACTTTAACATATAATTCATACAATTCCCTACATGTTTGAAAAAGAAATGCAACGTACTACATTCCCACTATTTTCTCATTTTACCTCTGTTTTGTGTAACGATTTACATATTATTATCTACTCCTCGCTTTTCAGTATATAATTCACACAATTTCTCTCTTTCTCTCTCTCTCTCCATATATATGCAAAAGGTGTCCCAAAACAACACCGACAACGCTTAGTATGCTGTGCGGGACGGCAAACTGATCGGTTTTCAAATAGGAACCCCTGTCCGGAAATGAACGGTTTGGGCGCTGGAGACTGTTATGCAATCCACTTTACCATGTAACTTATTACATTCACATAGTTTTCTCCACCCGCTTTTCTTTTACCTAACCATTCACATGTCCTCCTGTACTCCGTCTTCGAGAAAGTATTCATACACATGTCTGTGCGTTTGAAATATAACCGCAAAGTATAACATTCCCAAGGTTTTTTCTACTCAATTTTCTTGTACGAAACACAATAACACTTCTTTCTCTATTCCCTCTTCTACCAACAATTCCTACAATTTCTGTATGTTTGGAGTAGAAGTGCAGTGTACTACATTCACATGATTTTCTCTGCTCAGTTTTCTTTTACTAAACAGAATCACATTTCTTTCTCTACTCCCTGGTTGACGAACAATTCATACAATTTTCTATGATTGAAATATAAATGCGTATTACATTCAGGTAACTTTGCCAACTAGCTTTTCTTCCTGTATTGTTGTTGTTGTTCGATATTGCTTTTGCATAGTATCGTTCCGGTGTTTTTCTAAAAAAATAAAGAAATAGTTTAAAAAACTAAAGCTATGACAATCGGTGTCAGGAGTGCGACGAAAAGCACGATATGGTGCAGTTGAAGAAACAAATGTTATCCAAGATGGACATAATGGGAAATGAAAAATTCCGAAACGTGGCAGATGGAGAAAAATATGCAAGCAGAATTGAAAAATGTAAATTTCGGAATGAAAAAGACAAAAACAGGAATGTCCGATATGAAGATCGGCTATCGGAGAAGATTAATGAGCAACTGGCCGAGGTGAAGGAAGATAGTGAAGAACTTGGCGGAAAGACGAAGGACCTTGGCCAATGTGTTAACACCCTCGGAGATAGTCGACGGTAGCACCAAAGAAATGAACTCCACGGTGGAAATTTATACTTAGTTAACATTTTGCTTTTTAAGTTTATCTAAATAAGCATCTGTCCCCCAAAACACGATTTAACAAAAAATAAAAACAAAACGCCTAGCGAAGCTCGCTCGTCCAGGTAGTCATACACATATCATGGGAAAGCAACACAATGATGAAGAGTCTGTTTTCGGCAAGATATGGCTTTTGTTTATTAAATATGAAATTATACGAGACTCCTAGCCAACAATTTCCGAAGAAGTAAATAAAACGAGTGGAATTAACTGAATGGCCACCAAAGTTCCATGTGTTACTTCAATGTGTTTCTTCCTTTGAAAACTTCTATAAGCTAAGGTTAATGACGTCATTCAGCATATTATGAAGGCATGACAAGCTGACCCGAGTAGTAAACTGTGCTTGAATGTCAAATCTAGATTAGAAAAATGTGTGAGTCTGATGACCAACGGATTGAATATTCACAATGCAGTGAATAACCTAACGTCATGTGTTAATTCATAAATACAGCCAGTTACAGGTATAAGTGCAGCTATTTGTACTGGTATTTGATAACAGTGGAATGAACAATATTACATCAATATTTACTTCATTTGCGGACTTGTAGTTTTACTTACTAAGACTAGTATATCTTCACCCCTGTGGTGGGCAGAGATGGGGGCGCAGCAATCGGACGGTAGAGTAGTATATTCTCAGGTTAGTCAGTACCTCCAAATGAGCGTGGCATACAAAACCCATACGTGTTTATTTTCCGGCGAGAGGCGTGATGCAGAGTGGGTTGGAATCGCGATAGCTTATGTTGTATCGGAACTGAGTTCCAAGGCTTTCTTCAAGGTTTTCTTCAAGGTCAATCACTTCACACTATCTAGGCCAGCAGGTCACTCAAATGAACAAGTGGAAGCAAAACGTATAGTCTATACTGTCAGGCCTTGTTCATTTCGCAGTGAAGCTACGACCATGCAAAAATACATCGGGTACTCAACTATGTGATTGGTTTGTGGGGAAAACTGTTTGCGGAAGAGAAAAAAAAACAACTAACACACCACAGTGAAGAGACATTAAACTACCATTCATCATTATCTGTATCTATACAATTAACACCCTATATTGGGGTTTCTATTTCATTGCCATATGCCCCCCTACTGTATACCTACTTTTTCCCATGCCTGTATATGCGCATAATATATAATTATCTCAAAGGAGCAGCTTCGGAAATTATCTTCAAGCTCGTCAGTTATACCGACTAAGGAAACGTTGGATTTGTAAATCTGTCTAGTGAATAATTAGTTGGGATTTATTATACCTTGTAATCAACTTCCAAATTTACCTCCTCCTTTCAACTCCAGTTCTTGTTGCGATGAAGGAAAACTGTGACATTTCATATTTTCTCCATAGTTACAGTTAGAACTCCTATGTTGTTGATGCATAACCTTATCACACAACCTTAACAAAATTGTGGTTGACTACCGACTTCATCTTAATGAAAACTTGAATAAAAGTGATGTTAATCCTGTTCAAGTCAAAGCGTTTACCCTTGAAGCCATCAATCAACATACTGGATTCATATCTATACTGATGGTTCTGTTGTGGATTATGAAGGAACTGGAGCAGGTACATTTTGTCAATTCTTTTCCTTTTATAAAAAGTGGGGAAATATATAACCAACATTTATGTTTAAATTTATGCCATATATACATCACTTCAAAATGTAATTCCATGGTTATATAAACGCAAAAATGTAGTTATTCTGTCTGATTCTAAAGGTGCCCTCCAAGCTATTGGTTCTACTACTTGCCTCAAAATGATGAAGGTCAAATAAATGCATAATATGATCAAATAAGTACAGAATTTTCATAAAAGTATCGTCTTACAGTGGATTCCCGTACACTGGTGTTTTTGGAAATGAAATGACTGATATGTTAGCAAAGAAATGATCTAAAATCAATTTAGTGGTAAAACAAAATTTCTCTTGGGAATCAATTAAAATAATTGTTAAAAGAAAAGTAACTTCACATAATAATCAGCAGTTAACACTGCGGATTAAACAGTCAAAATGGAAGAAAATTTTGGATATTCCATCAAAAGTACCAGATTTATTACCAAAATCCTTTGTTGCTCTATTTCAACTTATCACAGGACATGATTGTTTGAATAAACATATTTTTAAAATTGGAATAGTGGCCTCTCCAAATCATTTATTGTGCTACAAAGAAGAAGAAATGGACATGCAACATTCAAAATGTTGTGAATCCCTTATGGTTTTTGAAACTCTAAGGTGAAACTATTCGGAAGCAAGACCGCGAATGATTTCGTTATTAACTCCTGAGCATTAGATACACACACAAACACACACCAACAAACACACACGCACGCACACACACACACACCACATAAGGTTCAATCCAAGTCAAATCGCACACCCGTAAAACACGACCTTTTCGTAGAAGGTTCAAATTTTTTTATGAATAATAGCCATTAAATAAGGAGACCCGCATTTTTACTATCTCTACTGGTAAGTAGGGGAAGTATTGTATTCCACTCAAAAATTCGATTTCGAGATTTCACCGGAAATACATGTTTTGAGGCCCCCTGAATCCAAAAAGAGCATTTTGAGAAAAAGGTCCGTGTGTGTGTCTGTGTGTGTGTGTGTGTGTGTGTGTGTGTGTGTGTGTGTGCGTGTGTGTGTGTGTGTCAGTCTGTCAGTCTGTGGACAGCATAACTAAAAATCGAAAAGTCGGTTAAAAACCAAAGTTGGTATTTAAGTTTAATGTCTTTCAAGGATGTGACACGAAGATTTTGAAGAAAACAGCCCCACCATAAACTACACCTTACATTGAAGATTTTCCAAAAAATTTGATTTTCTTGAAAATGGCTCTAACGATTTTGATTAAAATGTCATATGTTTGAGATATTTTTATGACAAATGAAACGCATATCTTGAATTTTCTGGCTATTTCCGCTGTAGTCGTATTTACTCTGGATGAATTTTACATAACTGGTAAACCGTTAGAGATAAACCAAATCATACTCTACAAAAAATGTATATCTTGGTAAAATACACAATTTATCTCTCAATAAATTTTCTTTTAGGGTGAACCATTTCGGAGATATTCCTTCTTAAGTGTGTGAGTTTCGGAAAACTTAGAACTTTCGTGAAATGGGTCACCGCTGTTCAATTTTTATATGTTAAGTGTGCAAAGAGAACAGAATTTCAAACATTTGACTATCGCACAAAGCCTACTGAATTCTAGCATTCCCCTTGCACCTATAAGGAAATAAGCAATAAGATAATTTATACAAATATTTATCTCAACTAACAAGAAAGAAGATATAGGAATAAGAGTTTGTAAGAATGGTTAGTTCAAGAGTAGAGAAAGTCATGTGAGTGCAACACATCAGATTTTTTTATTTCCGTAGTTTTAAATTATTTGCTTAGTTATGGCTATTAGAAGCTAAGCAATTTCTGCGCGCACCGTAATATAAACTCACTTGTTACTCTAAGGCCATATACAGTTGAGAGTTGGGGTTTGGCGCACTGCAAAGGGTAAATACAACACTTTTAACAACTTTCGATCAATCATTATTACACAAACATTTTGAACTGTTTTTTTGATGATATATTTTGTAAAACTAAAAATACAATTTAAATTGATGTGCTAAAAATCTTTAAAAAAAAAAAAAAACACGTATTCCCTGACATTTTATCTATAAAATAAGACATTAAAAACTATGGAGCGAGCTTAAGTGCATTTACTACATTTTTTTCTGGAGGCCTGCAACCGCTCACGGCCACCATGAAGGAGAGATCCGTTTGTACAGCTGGTTTCGCCGTTCTTGGCTCCTGGAGGACGTAAATATAAAGCTTGAAAGTGAATACCAAGCCAGGTGATTGCAGACAGCATGCGAATTGGTGCGTCAGCTTCATATGCTACTCATATAACTTCTTCTTACTAAGGAAGTACAATCCATGTAGAAAAATGTTTCCACAATGCACCTTCTTTCTGATACTCCTGTAGTATCTGATAGGCGCTTTTGAACATTTTGAATTTTTTTGAAAAAATCTTCTGTTGTAAGCAGTTCTTTGCGTTTAGCTTCTTTCTTTTTGTACTCCCATACATTTGAAACAATTTCTCTGCTCTGACTGTGCAACGTTTTGGTCCCTAATTTAGAACGTACAGGTGGCATAATTGATTTACGCTATGATCTATGTCTCACAAATTCACTATATTGGCTCTTTATCGCAAAGATTTATTTCTTCAACTGCACGCTGCACTAAAAAGCACCTGTGAATTAGCAAGGACTGTCTTAGATCATGCAGACATCATTGCCTTCCCCCTCCCCCACCATGTTGTGCACGGTTTCATTCGCAGAATTATAGAATATGAGCTGATGAAAGCCACCAAAGCCATGGGTTCGTCTACAGGCCTTCCAGTCAAGGTCAGGGGCCAAGAAAGATGGGTCCAGCTATGCTTTAAAATTACATTCCTTCATTCCTTTGTCAAAAACTGAAGCTTTAGTGAAACAAATTTCTTTCGAAGAAGGAGGTAGACGAGTAGAAATATAAGTTTTGTGTTGTGTGGAAACATTAGTTTGGGAAACATTAGTTAAAATAGTTTGAAGATCCTAATAGTGTACATATAATAGTGCCAGTTAGCAGTGTTCTCCTTACTATACTGTTGTAACGTTCATGGAACCTCAAGCAGTGAACAGTTGCCGTAATGGACGGTGGCAATTGTGCGAGGTTACGGTAGCCACCACCGCTGCACTGATTTGTAAGTTAATTACAACTGAACTATTGGAGACTCCATTCTGATTTTTGCTGAGAATATTGAATAAACTTCAGCGTATTATTAGTTTTTTTTTTTTCAGATTTTCAAATTGTGGAGTTTGTTTTATTATCTAACTTTAAAACTTTAATCGCATAAAATATAATATTATTTATAGAAGAGAGCTATTGGAAAGGGAAAAACAAGGAGCATTCCCAAAAACTAAACTAAACTCCGGCACGCCAGCCCATTAAGGACAAAGGCCTACTGCCCAGCCGCTGCGTCCCCCACCTCTGCTCACCACAGTTTTCATTGGTGAGGTATATTCCCAGCGTACAATAAAAACTCGAAGCATAAAATTTGTTTTAAATAGCTTCTAGTTAAAACAACAAGCTTTGTCTCTTTAGCGAGAGGGGCTGGCATTATAGGTAAAATGGCGACGGCAAAAAGGGAGGAGAAACAGAGAGCAATCAGGTAGTCGAAATAAAAAAGAACCTTCTGGAGGCTGTAGATTTCATGCCAAAGATCAGGCTGAATCTCACCCTTGTTACGTGAAAACTAAACAAAGAGCTAAAGACTGTAATAAAAGAATCTAATGTGTTGCACTCACATGACTTTCTCTACTCTTGTACCAATCGCTCTTACAAACTCTTATTCCTATATCCACTTCGTGTTAGTTCAGATAACCATTTGCACAAATTTTCTTATTGCTTATTTCCTTGCAGTGGCAAAGGGGAATATTAGAATACAGTAGGCTTTGGGCGATAGTCAAATCTTTTAAAGCGTTGAGATGCCTATTTGCACGCTTAATATATAAAAAAGTCAGCGATGTTCCATTTCACGAAAGTTCTTTAGTTCACACACAGAAGACTAATATCTCCGAAATGGTTCACTCTAAAAAACATTTATTTAGACCTAAATTGCGTGTATTAGCAAGCTCTACATTACCCGAAGACTAAGATTTTGTCTATCTCTTATGGTTTACGAGTTATTCAAAAGTCATCCAGAGTAAACAGGACTACATAGGGTATAGCCAGAAAATTAAAAATACTCGTATACATTTCGTTTGTCATACAAATATCTTAAAACTATGACATTTTAATCAAAATCGTTACAGCCATTTTCAAGAAAATCAAACTTTTCAAAAAATTTCCATACAAAATGTGTTGAGGCTATTTTCTTCAAAATCGTCGTGTCGCATCCTTGAAACACATTAAATTTAAGTACCAACTTTGATTTTTAACCTACTTTTCGTTTTTCAGTTATACTGCCCACAGGCACACAGACACACACCCACACGTACATTTCTCTAAAACTGCTCTTTTTTTATTCAGGGTGTTTCAAAACATATCTTCCACCGAAAATATGTCATATCGACAGCGAATTTTTGGGTGGAACACAACACTTCCCCTAATTACTAGTGGAGAAAGTGAAAAATGAACAACGATGTTCTATTTCATGAGTTGTTTTCCAAAACTGACACAAACAGCAAGGAATATCTCTGAAATGGGTAGCTCTACAAACAAGTTTATCGCGACATAAATTGCTTGTTTTAACGAGATTCACATTTTTGTATAGTAGGATTTTGTCTATCTCTTAAGGCTTACGAGTTATTCAAAAGAGTAAACTAGACTACATAGGCTATAGCCATAAAATTCAAGATCCTCATGGCATGCATGAGTTTTGAAGCGGCCTCTCTGTTCACTTGGTGTAGTCTGGGTGTGCCTTGTGGGGGCGAGCGACCTAGGTGGAGGATGGTGAGGCCCTCCTGCTACTTGTGTGGGTACGTGTGTAACTGTGTGTGTGCGTGTGGGTTGCGGGAGGGGGTGAGGGGATCGCTCATACCTAGCTGGACTCTCCTCGGTGACTAGCCGGGGAGCCTCAGCTATTAGGGCCGGCCGGACTTTACCTTTTTTCCTAACGGTGAGCCTCCCTGTGTGTTGTATTGCTGCACTTGCGGCAGCCTCAGCGAAGCTATGTGTTCTGGGAGTGGGTCTTTTCGGCTGCGCGCGGGGGGGAGGGGGGGGGTTTAGAGGCCTTCGTGCACTCTGATTGGTATGCGGAGCAACCGCGCCACAAATTCAATTCAAAAATGTTTATTTGGGCATGCTTACAACATGCCCAGGCTGTTTAGGGAAACCCCTCTTCAGCCTAGTGTGGTATTTGTTTCGTTGTCGTGTTGGGAATGCCTTCGGCTTAAGTGCGTATTTGTGTTATTTTGTGTTTTTGTTGACATTATGTAGTGTAGTGTATTGTGATTTGTGTGTTAGTTTCCCGTGTTCCACATCCATCGCTCCATTCATGTGCTTCTGCCCAACAACATTTATGGTTTTGTCGCTCGTTTATTTCTTTTTATTTTAATGTTACTGCTACGCTCATTGGTATTTTTGTATGTTTAAGGTAGTTTTGTATGTTAGAGGTTTTAGTGTGTGTTTGTGTCTATTGTGTGTCTAAATGTTTTGGAAATGCTGTAGATGCTCTCGTATTTTCTGTTCTTCTTGTTCTTGATATTTGTCGTATACATGCATGTATGAGTGTGATAAGGGGAGGGTTTTTGTCTTTTGGTGTTTCTTGTATAGTTTTCATCTTTTGTGCCGTGTTTATGAGTGTTCTTCTGTAGCTTCTTGTGTGTGCGTTGTGAATGTATGTTATGAATTGTTTTACTATGTGTGTGTCAATGGGTGTTGTGTTTGTGTATTGGTGTACAGTGTTGGATTTGAATGATGGTGAAAGTTTGTGTGCAGTCCGTAGGCACTTCCTTTCGTATGCTTTTATTTTATTCATCATAGTTGTTATTAGGGGCCTTGTGGCTACGACTGAATATGTGAGTTGTGGCCGGACTAATGTGACGTATAGTTTGTGTAATATTTGTGGTGTGAGTCCTCGTTTGTTGAGT
Source organism: Tenodera sinensis (assembly GCA_030765045.1). Taxonomy (NCBI): domain Eukaryota; kingdom Metazoa; phylum Arthropoda; class Insecta; order Mantodea; family Mantidae; genus Tenodera; species Tenodera sinensis. The sequence goes on from CM060962.1 coordinate 250,131,484, forward strand.
TTGGCCAGATAGTTTAGTGTTGCGTGTATGGGACGTGCTTTATTGAGTAGTTGTGTGTAGTGTGGTTTTATTCTGAGTTTGTTGTGTATGTGTACTCCTAAGTATTTTGCTGTTTGTTACATGTGATTGTTCATTAAATGTGAGTGTGGCTGTACTGTATGTGTGTTTTCTTATTTTCCTTATTGCAATGCCTTGTGTTTTTTGTATGTTTATGGTTATTCGCCATTTGCGTGTCCATTGTAGAAATGTGGTTAACTGTTTTTCTAGTCTGCCTCTGGCTCCTAGTAGTGTGGCATGTGTGCTCCAATATGCAGTGTCATCTGCATATTGGGCTAAGTGTATGTTTTTGTGTATGGGTTGTGGTGTGTCGGCTGTGTATAATATGTATAGCACTCCCTTGTGGTGTTCCTGCGTTCATGTGTACGGTATTAGATAGCTGTTGGTTCTGTCCTCTCTGTTAAGAAGCTGGCTATCCAACGTACAATCCTCGGTGGAATTTTGTAGTCTGTAAGCTTTTAAAGTAGTCCATTTGTCCAACATTTATCGAATGCGGATTGTACGTCGAGGAAGGTCGCTACTGTGACGAATCCTCTATTATATGAGTCTTGTAAGTTTGAAAGTACACGTACGAGTTGGTCCTGTATAGTAATGTCACTTCTATAGCCAGCTTGTGTCGATGGTATGAGTTTTTTCTGTTTGGTTATATTTGTCAGTCTGTGCGCTACAATCTTTTCGAAAGCCTTGGAAAGGGTGGAGATTAGGGATATTGTAGTTTCTATGGTCCGTTTTGTCCTTTCCTTGTTTTTCAAACAGTAGTATGTGTGCGCACTTCCATTGCAGTGGGTGATAACTGTGTCTACACATGTAATTGTATGTTGTCGCTAGCAGTTCTAGTTGCTCCGTGGCCTATTTGGCCGCAGAATATACAGTGCCGTTCCTAAGCGGGAATGGCGCACGTAAATGTGGGGTGGGGGCCTGAGCATTTGGCGCAGACAAAGTGGAGGGCCAAAGAGTCGCGCAGTGTGTGCCATAGCTGTTGGCATCTGGAGCATTGCTTCGGTTCAGGAGTGCTTTTATATTTTTCTACCCTAACTTTAAAATGTGCCAGGAATTTGAAGGCCAACAGTTTTTGCTTTAATTCAGGGGAAGCTGCCACTTCTATGAGGAACATGGGCAGCGGGGTGCGACGCCAGTTGCATCTTCGTATCCGTACAGCTCTAAGCACCGGTATTCCTATTTAGTCCAGATCTTCAAGCAGTTCTTCTCTGGTGATTTTGGCGTACAGCCTTTTAATCGTGTGCCTAACAAATGTATTTTTCCTTTATTTTTACTAAGACTTTACATAAGCATTATTGATGTATGATAAAATGATCTTTAATATGGTACGATGAAAATATGTCTTTCTTTTGTAGTTCGGATCAACTTATACCTTCAAGCATCGGAAAATGAAACCACAACACGTTAAATCCTTGCTTACTATCTACTAAATACATTAACACCCGCTATGCAACGTTATTTATATGCATTTCGCACATAATTACAAACTAAAATGTATCTTTATGTTAGGTATACCCTCGACGTAGCTCCTCAGTGTTTTCATTTTCTGTCTGAGGCCAAAATAGGAATTTACACCGCCATCTATTGACACGTCAAAAGAGTTTAACTACCTGCACACGTTACCAGATGGCGCTGTTGCCCGAAACGATAAGAGGACGATACATGACTTAGCAGTCGTGCTTTTTGAATGATATGAAAGGCCGTGGGGTGCACCTAATACCGCACAGATAAAGTCGCGATAGCGGCTGGGTACTGTGCAAACAAGACATACCGCACAGGACAACCTGTACGATCTGTTCTCGAATGCTGGAAAAATGCTGGGGTGCACCTTCGTAATACATCATTCGATTAAACAACAGCTAAAATAAAAAGCCAAACACACGACGACGACGACGACGCTATCTGGCAGGCTGAGATCAGCCCGAGGTGTGTCATGCGTGTACCTGCCCTTTTAGGGCTTAACCACTTTATGACGGGATGTAGGGTTTTGCAGGGTGGCGGGTGAAGTTTGAGGTAGTAGGTTGTAAGGAGGCAGCAAGATTTTGCTCCTCAGCGGCTGCTTAATCAGTGTGCAACTTCCGTTGGGCACTGCTGGTGTAAAGGTCCAAATATGGAGGTTCATTTAATTTTGAATTTAGAATCCAAGCTTATCTTGGAGGACTGTGATGTATTCAGCTTTCGCTGTTGAAGGGATGTCTCCTTCGTTACCGGGGATGCCCGCAAGCCATGCGGGGAACCCGGTGTCCCACACGAGTGCGTTCAGTGGGGTTGTAGTCCCCAAGAGACCTAATCAGGGCACTCCTATGTTGAGGAATTTGGTCGTATAATTTAGTTGCCCGGCGCCTAATTTCGTCCTCCACATACAGAAGAGACGAGGCTTCGTGCAGTAGTCTCGAAGGGAATCAGCGGCATACAGAATAGATAATCCGAAGTCCTCTATTCTGTATACGCTGCAAACGCAGGAGATGGGAATCTGCGGCCATGCCCCAGATTTCGCAGGCGTATAGGAGGAGTGGGATTATGAGTGCCCGAAAAAGGCGTAGCTTTAGGGGAATTGGCATCCCCGACCGCAGCATGGGTTACAGTGAGGCAGTTGCCCCACCGGCCCGCGCTGACAAGTCATTGATGTGTTCCCGAAAAGTAAGGCCCTTATCGAGCTTCACTCCCAGGTAGGAGATAGAGTTTACCCATTCAATCCTTCTTCGCAGATAGGTGAATGTGGGGAGATTGGCGGGGAATCGGCGCTTAGTAAAGAGTATGGCGTGGCTTTTCTCCGGGTTAATGGACAATCGCCAACGCCTGCACCATTCTTGGATAAGGCGGAGGTGTCGCTGTATTGGGAGGAAGGTTCTGTTAGGGTGTCTGTTTGTTGTGTAGAGCAACACGTCGTCAGCATATTGAGCTATGTTGACGTTCGGCTCTGTAGGTAGGTCGGCCATGTAGACGCTGAAGAGCGTGGGTGATAAAACAGAACCTTCGGGGACTCCGCCTCGGATTGGCCTGCGTGTGGATTTATTCCCCGCCACTGAGACCACAAAGGATCTGTGTCTAAGGTAGGAATGTAGTAGGTGTATGAGGCGTTTGGGTAGCTCCATTTGGATAAGTTTCCGGAGGAGACCGGCATGCCAGGTCGTAGAGAAGGCCTTCTCAACGTCCAGAGATACCGCGGCGGTATAGGCCTTGTCCTGGTATCCCAGGGCGGCAGCCTCCACCACCCGCAGTAGCTGCTGGGGTGTTGAGTGGCCAGGCCGGAACCCAAACTGATGGGGTGGGATGGCTTGAATGTCCCCTAAGATAGGGGACAAGCGGGCGAGTATTAGTCTCTCGAATACCTTCGAGAGTACGGGTAGGAGGCTAATGGATCGGTAGTTGGCGGGATGGACCGGGTCTTTCCCTGGCTTCAATATGCAAATCACCCGGGCCTCTCTCCACTCACGTGGGAAGTGGCTGAGGGCGAGGCACATATTGAAGACCTTAGTCAGGTAGAGCACGGCCTTGAAAGGAAGGTGACGGAGCATGACAGGTGTTATCCCGTCAGGCCCCGCGGCCTTTTTGTGGTCGAGACGTTGGAGTACGCCCTGGACTTCGCTGGGTTTGACGATAGGAAGCCGATCCGCGTCGTCAAGAGGACGTCGGAAATATCGACGTACCTCCCCACGAACACGGTCGGAGAAGTCTAGGTCCTGCGGGTTATCTCTCGGCCGCATGGTCCTCTAACCAAACACACGGCTCCTACGTTTACTATTTATAAGAGTTCGCGGTCTTGATACAGCATCTATTTAGCACTTAAACTTACCACTTGAGGTGACTAAACACAACGCGCGTGGTCCTTTCTCTAAATGTGCTCTTTGTACCGAACGCACATGTTTTAAGTCTGGGATGTTACGTTTCCGTTAATTCGCTGTTTGTCCGCTGGGTTGTGTTCGCGTGCCCTTGGTTAAGCCGGCTGCCGTGAGTGGCGCTGCAGTGAGCCCGTCCGTTAGACGAGACATAAATTGTTTGTTTTAGCGAGATCTACATTTTTGTATAGTAACATTTTGTCTATCTCTTACGACCTAAGAGTTATTCAAAAGAGTAAACAAGACTACATAGGCTATAGCCATAAAATTCAAAATACACTTTTCATTTGTGTGTTAAAAATATGGCGTTTTAGTCAAAACCGTTACAGCCATTTTCAAGAAAATCAAAATTTTCGAAAAATATTCCATGCAAAGGTTAGTCTAGGGTAGGGTTACCTTTTTCAAAATATTTTTGTCGTAACCTTGAAAATCTTAAATTTAAATACCAACTTTGGTTTTTAATCTACTTTTCGTTTCTGAGTTCTGCTGTCCACAGACTGACAGACTGATTGACACACACTCACACACACGCGCTCGCGTACACACACACACACACACACACACACACACACACACACACACACTGACACACACCCACACGTACATTTCTCTAAAACTGCCTATTTTGTATTCAGGGTGTTTCAAAACATATTTTCCACCGAAAAATATGTCATTTTGACATAAAGTTTTTGGGTGGAACACAATACTTCCCCTAATTACTAGTGGAGAAAGTGAAAAATGAACAACGATGTTCTGTTTCATGAGTTGTTTTCCAAAACTGACAAAAACAGCAAGGAATATCTCTGAAATGGGTAGCTCTACAAACAAGTTTATCGCGACATAAATTGCTTGTTTTAACGAGATTCACATTTTTGTATAGTAAGATTTTGTCTATCTCTTACGGCTTACGAGTTATTCAAAAGAGTAAACTAGACTACATAGGGTATAGCCATAAAATTCAAGATATACTTTTCATTGGTCATACAAATATGTTAAAAATATGGCATTTTAATCAAAATCGTATGACTACCGCCGTCCCCCCTCCCCGTCGGTTACGGTCCGTCCTGTATATTGTGTAACCCGGCAGTGTGAATCTATCGGATTCACCTAAATGGGTTTCATTTAAAAGAGGAATTTGGATTGAGTGAGTTTGCAGAAAGTCCGCTAAATCTTTCTTCTTTCTGCGCACTCCTCGGCAGTTCCCCAAAAACCAAGTTTATTTTATCTGTTTCAGCCATGGCGATGTGCATTAAGGGCTTGGATCATTTCGGAGAGAAAGTGAACGAAAACTACGGAGTCTATGTGGTTCCTTGCCATGACGTGTGTGACTCCTGAACGCGCTAAGCTGTTCCTCTATGACCTCCACAGGAACAGAGTTTCGGGGAAGCGTCATGGCATGCATGAGTTTTGAAGCGGCCTCTCTGTTCACTTGGTGTAGTCTGGGTGTGCCTTGTGGGGGCGAGCGACTTAGGTGCAGGAGGGTGAGGAACTCCTGCTACTTGTATGAGTATAGGTTGCGCGTTTGTTCTTGACGAATGACCTTGAGCAGAAATCCAATGAGTGAGCCTACCCTTAATAAACAGGTCAGCAAATGTTTATGCTACGATAACAGACACCTCTGTTTTTCTCTGTCGCGTTTGTGTATACAGTCGACTGCAAAAGTTTTGTGCGGTACGGATGTATGTATGCATGCAACGAAAATAGCAATTCAGACGAGGGAGAGATGTCGGGAATAGAATAAATCCAAGAAAATTAAGTGGAAACAGTTATAGAGGTATAGTGGATAATACGTGTGGCTGATATTACTGCAAGTGTCATAAATTGATTTGTAGTGTTGTACTACTTCAGCTCAGAAGCATGCGCGTCATCTCACTGCAGACTGTACCTCCTCTCTCTCGTTCCCGCAAAAGCTGAGTAGAGACTCGCATTCAACCTTTCATATAAAATTTTCATTCGCCAAGAAGTAACGCGCGACCTGTACGTGTGTAACTGTGTGTGTGCGTGTGGGTTGTGGGAGGGGGCGAGGGGGTCGCTCATACCTAGCTGGACTCTCCTCGGTGACTAGCCGGGGAGCCTCATCCAGAGGGGGCTCAGCTATAAGGGCCGGCCGGACTTTACCTTTTTTTCCAACGGTGAGCCACCCTGTGTGGTGCGTTGCTGCACTAGCGGCAGCCTCAGCGAAGCTATGTGTTCTGGGAGTGGGTCTTTGACGCTGCGCGCGGGGGGTACAGAGGCCTTCGTGCACTCTGCTTGGTATACGGAGCAACCGCGCCACGTTGCTCCGTGGCCTATTTGGCCGCAGAGTATACAGTGCCGTTCCAAAGGGGGAACGGTACACGTACCTGAGGGGTGGGTGCCTGAGCATTTGGCGCAGACAAAGTGCGGGGCCAAACAGTCCCGCAGTGTGAGCCATAGCTGTTGGCTTCTGGAGCACTGACGACGACGACAAGTTACTGGCAGGCTGAGGTTCAGCCCGAGGACTTTTGCTGCATGCCTACCCCTAATAGGGTTTAACCGCAGATAAGAAATTAGGATAGGGGTTTGTAAGATGACTTGTTTTTATTTAGATTGGTGCGGGTTATAAAGGAGCACTAAAGCCCCTTAACAGCTGTCCTGCAGGATGCAACAATGTTTGCATTCTGACGTAAAAAAGTAGTTTTTAAAACTTTTATGGTTTAAATTGGTGTTTTGTGAATTTTGAATTTAGAATTTTGAATAGAGAAGAAATTTTGGAGAGGATCAACTCTCTGTAGGGATCTTTGGAGACCAGCTTTAGCTGCTGGTGGTTGTTCTCCATGGTTATGGGGCGTGCCCGCAAGCCATGCGGGGAACCCTATTCGCTTTGAAGCGGCGTGTTGAGGGGTCGTAGTCCCCTAGAGACCTAACTAGGGCGCTTTGATGGTTGGGTAATTTGGCGTACAATTTTGCTGCCCGACGCCTAATTTCATCCTCCACGTATGGAAGAGATAAGGTTTCGTGAAGTAGTCTCACGAGGAAGGGTAAGGGGACAGAGAAGATGGACCGGAGTCCTCTGTTCTGAACCCTCTGGAGCCATAGGAGCCAACTACCTGCAGCCATGCCCCACACTTCACAAGCGTAAAGCATGAGGGGGGCTACAAGAGCCCGGAAGAGGTGTAGCTTTAGGCGGACCGCGGAAAGTCAGTCCTCTGTCCAGTTTGACTCCTAGGTAGGTGATGCAATTTGTCCACTCGATCCTTCGGCCTCGAAGGTGAAAGGTGGGGCAGTCTGCGGGGGTGTGGCGCCTCGTGAAGAGGATGGCGTGGCTCTTGTCCGGATTAACGGGCATTCGTCATCGCCGACACCACTGTTGGACTTGGCGGAGGTGTCTCTGTATGGGGTTGAAGGCTCTGAGGATGTGTCGGTTGGTGCAGTATAGCAATATGTCATCTACGTACTGAGCTATACTGACCTGTGGCTCTGTGGGGAAGTCTGCCATATAAACACTAAATAGAGTAGGGGACAGAGCAGAGCCTTCGGGGACTCCGGCTCTTGCTGGCCTGATTGTGGAGGTTCGCCCCGCGACTGTGACTTTAAAAGTCCGATGACGGAGGAAACTGTGTAGTGTGTGGATGAGCAGTGTGGGTAGCCCCAGGTGGATCAGTTTGTAGAGGAGCCCTGCGTTTCAGGTCGTCGAGAAGGCTTTCTCCACGTCCAGTGATACCGCAGCAGTGAAGGCGCGTTCCTGGAAACCCAGGGCGGCGGCCTTCACCACCCGCAGCAGCTGCTGGGGCGTAGAGTGCCCAGGACGGAACCCGAACTGATGTTCAGGGATGGCAGGGGGGACAAGCGGTTTAAGATCATCCTCTCCAAAATTTTCGAGAGGGTGCACAGGAGGCTTATGGATCGGTAGTTGGATGGGTGGACCGGGTCTTTCCCGGGCTTCAAGATGCAGATCACCCGGGCCTCTCTCCACTCTCCTGGGAAGTGACCCAGGCACATGTTGAATACCCTGGTTAGATAGAGCACGGCGTTGAAAGGAAGGTGGCGAAGTATGAGGTGTGTAAGCCCGTCAGGTCCCGCCGCCTTTTTGGGTTTGAGACGCCGGAGTGCGCCCTGGACTTCACTGGGGCGTATTACCGGGAGTCGGTCCGCGTCCTGGGGGTCTTCTCTAGGACACATGGTACGTTCCAGGTAGTCGGCGAAAACATTGGCTTTGGAACTGGGTTCATAGGCCAGGCCTCGGGTGCCTTGGAGAGGGGTGGTATATTGGCCTCGACGGTTTCGGAGGCTTTTTGCTATCCGCCACACGCCCCCGACTCAGTGCCCAGGCTGGCCATCTTGTCCTCCCACGCTTGCACTCGGTGCTCGCGTAGGCGGGCGGTGACCAGTCGGCGGAAGCGCCGTAACAGGGCTCTGTTGTGGGGTATGCGGAGCCTCTGGTAGAGTCTCCGTGCCGCCCAGGAGCGTCGGATGAGAAAGATAATGTCCAGTGGAAGGACATCCGGGTGAAGGGGTGCTGGAGCTTGGACTGTTAGGTTGAGGGCAGTTCGTGTCACGATGGATGTGAAGGACGAGAGGCTAGGGATGTCTGTGATTCTTGGGTTGGGTGGGATGGAGGTGCGAAGGTAATTGCGCATACCCTCCCAGTCCGTTTCTCGAGTTAGCCTCGAGCAATCGTGACTCGCAATCCGAGTGTTGATTTCAGTCAACACCGGATTGTGATCTGACTGGAGGGCGTTTAATGATGTGAGGGTGAGGTGAAATGGTAGATGCTTGATGATCGCGAAGTCGATGACTGAAGGCAGTCCTCGACCTAGCGGATGATGCGTGGGTTGCCACGGACCCTGAACACGAAGTTCGGGATCCGCGTCGATGAGGCGGATTATCGCATTGCCTCGTGAATCTGCCCGTCGGCCACAGTGCAAGCGCTGGTGCTTGGCATTGAAGTCGCCGGCCAGAATGGCGTTAGGATATAGGGCCAGGATGGAGAGGTAATCTTTGGGCACGAACTGCCTGCGTGGAGGGTGATACACGGAGACTATCATAACTTCAGTACCGTCGAGTTCCATGGTAATGGCCGTGGCCTCTAGGGTTTGAAGAGGTGGGAGCTGGACTGGACGGTGGACCACGCTCTGCCTGACGAACACCGCCGTTCCGCCACCAGGACGGCCTTGACGATCTGTTCTATGGCAGACGTAGCCCGGAATGCGGAAACGGTCGTTTGGACGGAGGTGTGTTTCGCCGACTAGGATGGCATCAAGGGCATAGGTACAGACAAAATGGGACAGCTCGCCCGCCTGGTTACTCAGTCCGCACGCGTTCCAGAATGCGAGCCGAAACGAGGCACAAGACCTAGTTCGACCGGCCATCCTGGGCGCTTTGGAGGAGAGATGTCAGGAGGGCGAGCCCCTCCATGGCGACCAGCGTCTTACCTGCTGTATCGCTGGAGAAGAATCTGGCGAGGAGCTCGCAGATCTGTTGCCCGTGTGATTGCAGAACTTGCTGCACCCACTTGAGCAGGTCCGCGAGCTGGAAGCCAGGGGTTGAAGGTGTGGTGGTTGTGGATGTGGTGGTTGTGGGTGGGAGTGGGGCTGGTGAAGGCACCTCAGCCCTGGTCTCCCCCTGAGGGCTTTAAGGAGTGGTCGGGCAACTCTCCTCTGCCGGTCTGGGTGCAGGTCTGGGCTCCCTGGTCCTCCTTTGCCTATTCGGGAGGGGGCAGCCTGGATGGCACGGATTGAGTGGGGCTGGTGTTGTGTCTGTTGGGGCTGTTGTGTGAGTTGATCTCTGGATGTCCTCGGAGCCTCCGAGGCGCGCCGGGCGTACGTCCCCCCAGAGGGGGCGGCCAGTTGAGGTGCCTGGTGATGTCCTTGGGCGCTGGAGGGGGCCGTAGTCCCCTGCGCAGGTTGGGGTTGCCTGGAGGCGGTAACACGCTTCCGCGTGGGGCACCCACCGTAGCAAGCCACTTGCTTGCCCCTGCAATTTGCACAGGTGGGTTCGTTCCGTGGTCGCACGAGGGCAGGAATCCTTAAGGTACGCTTCACCGTAGCGTAGGCACCGGAGATTACGGTGGCAGAAGTGGCTTGAGTGATTGAACCCAAGGCACCTGTAGCACTGAGGGGGCCCAAAAGAGCTCCTCACTGCCTCCACCCTCACCCGGAGGTAGGAGATGGACGAGATCCCGTCGATTTTCATCTCCGAGTTGCTCGCCCTGTCTACCACCACCAAGAAAAGGGGGATTGGTCTCTTGGGCTCGCCACTCTCACTCGGTTTTGTGAGTTGCCTCACTAGCCTAGGGGTGATGCCTTGGCGAATGAGATCCTCCTCGATATCGCCCACGGGCGTATCCACCGGAAGACCCCGGATGATTCGTTGGACGTCCCGGAATTTGTCGAGGCCGAAGGTAAAGTAGGGGACATTTTTCCTATCCAGGGAGCTCAGTAGAAGGTTACGATATAATCCTCTACGGTTTTAGCCTGGAAGACATAGCGGCTCTTCCTCCTAGTGACAGGGCACGCCGAAGAGAGCGTAGGCATGACTTCCTTCAGGAAGCCTGCCATGCCCCTGAAGTCGTTCACAATCACTGGCGGAATTTGCCGTCTTCCATGTTGGCTCTGTCGAGGAGCTGGCTCATCAGCAGGGATGTTAGTGTTGTTCTGTCGGTGTCTCTTTCGACGATTGACTACCTCGCGGAATTCTGCCTCATCCACCTCTCTCGAGGTGTCTGAGGAGGAAGCCTCATCCTCGTCCATCCTGGACGGTACTGACGAGACCATAGTCCTGTCGGTGTCATACTCCGCGTCTGAATTTGCGCGGGAATGGTCAGAGTCAGACTCTGAGATTGTTCCTAACCGCAAGGAATCTTCGCGAGAAGCGCCTGCGTTAAGGGGTTGGTCCTCTATTGCTAGACGTTTTACGTTGCCTTTTCCGCCCTGTTGGCGTTCACGGCGACGCCGGTTGGATCGCTCCGGAGCTGGGCCCACGTGAGAGGGAGTGGGTGCACCAGATGTGCTGGGCATGGTTGGATCCTGCAGTGCTGGCCGTGGCCTGTTCACAGAAGGGGTGGGGTGGGGATGAGAGGGGCCTTTAGAGGTAGGCATACCACTCTGCACCCTGAGGTGCAGCGCGTACAGTGTTATCGGACTGTCCTCTTACCTGCAGTAGCGGTTGCTGAGAAACGTAGTCAACAGAGGACCGGACACCCAACGGATGCGCCTAAAACCGCCCTGGAGCACTGATTCGGTTCAGGAGTGCTTATATATCTTTCTACCCCCTTTACACAAAACAAATGGATACAACAGAACTAGACGAAAACGATGAAACAGACAGACCAATCACAGTGCAAGACATTAAAACCATCATACACAAAACAAAGAACACAGCACCAGGACCAGACAACATCACGTACGAAATGATAAAGCAATTACCAGACAATACAATGGAACTACTAGCGACAACATACAATTACATGTACAGACATGGTTATCACCCACTACAATGGAAGTGCACACACATACTACTCTTTGAGAAACAAGGAAAAGACAAAACGGACCATAGAAATTATCGACCAAGATCCCTAATCCCCACCCTTTCTAAGGCTTTCGAAAAGATTGTAGCGTACAGACTGACAAACATAACCAATCAGAAAAAACTAATAGCATCGACACAAGCTGACTATAGAAGCGACATTACTATACAGGATCAACTCGTACGTGTACTTTCGAATTTACAAAACTCGTATAACAGAGGATTCGTCACAGTAGCGACCTTCCTCGACGTACAATGCGCATTTGATAAATGTTGGACAAACGGACTACTTTACAAACTTACGGACTTCAAAATTCCACCACGGATTGTACGTTGGATAGCCAGCTTCTTAACAGACAGGACAGGACAAATACGGATAAACCAACAACTTTCTAATACCGTATACATGAACGCAGGAACACCACAAGGGAGCGCCATCTCGGGCCTCCTGTACATACTATACACAGCTGACACACCACAACCCATACACAAGAACATACACTGAAGCCGAAATTGTGAACGCCATAATTGTGGATAGAATACTGCATCACATGGCGAAATTAAATAATCAGAAAATGTTAAAATCGTTACATATATAAAGTTACAGGATCTGGGAGATTATTTGTGACTAAAATTGTCAAAAGGCACGAAAAGGTACAGACATGTCATTAGGGGCGAGCTTCAGGTAGTCGAGCGAGACCTGGTAAGACCAGTTTTCCTGCAAATCGCTCAGCGCCGGTGTGAGCCGGAAAACAAGGGATGGTCGATTCTTCGAAACCCTGTTGCTAATTAGGAAGTGAAAGGTATAGAGAGCGTCATAACGCACGGACTTGCCTGCGAGAACCCGGAGAGAAAGGTTCGTTGAGAGTTGCTCTCCAGAATCCGACGGGGCAGCACAAATGCCGCCCATACCGCCGAGCGAGCATCTCAGGGGACTTGTATTCCGGATCCTCAAGTGTGAGGACACATTATAGTTAATATTAACAATCTTCTGTCTTAGTAAAGACACGGTAACGACTCAACTAATTTAATAACGATCGGAAAATCTCAGGCTTTCTTATTTTGGTGAGAATAAAAGTGTTTCAACGAAGTTCTGGTTTTATTCGCAAACACTCACGCATACCCTGATGTTATCACATGCCAGAGCAGCCGGAGCAGAAGACATCAAGAAAGCAGCAGTCGGAGTAGGTGAGTGGAAAGGAGGAGCGACGAGTCCACATCAACACCTAGCCCAATATGCAGATGATACTGCACATTGGAGCACACACGCCACACTTCTAGGAGACAGAGGCAGACTAGAAAAACAGTTAAACACATTTCTACAATGGACACGAAAATGGAGAATAACCATAAACATACAAAAAACACAAGCCATTGTAATAAGGAAAATAAGAAAACATTCATACAGAACAGCCACACTTACTTTCAACAAACAAACAATCACATGTAGAAAAAAAAACAGCAAAATACTTAGGGGTACACATACACAACAAACTCAGAATAAAACCACACTATACACAACTACTCAATAATTCACGTCCCATACACGCAACACTAAACTATCTGGCCAGACTCAACAAAAGAGGGCTTACACCACAAACTATACGTCACATTAGTCCGGCCACAACTCACATATGCAGCCGTAGCCACAATGCCCCTAATCACAACAACTATGATGAATAAAATAAAAGCATACGAAAGGAAGTGCCTACGGACTGCTCACAAACTTTCACCATCATTCAAATCCAACACTGTACACCAATACACAAACACTACACCCTTTGACACACACATAGCAAAACAATTCATAAAATACATACACAATGCACACACAAGGAGCTACAGACGAACACTCATAAACACTGCACAAACGATGAAGACTATACAAGAAACACCAACAGACAAAAACCCTCCCCTTATCACACTCATACATGTATACGATAAATATCAAGAACAAGAAGAACAGAAAATATGAGACCATCTACAACACTTTCAAAACATTTAGACACACAATAGACACAAACACACACTAAAACCCCTAACATACAAAAATACACTAAACATTCAAATAATACCTAAGAGCCAAGCAGCAACATTAAAATAAAAACAAAAAACAAGCAACAAAACCTAGGATCTTCTTTGGGCAGAAGCACATGAATGGAGCCATGGATGTGGAACACGGGAACTGGCACACAGATATACAAACCACAACACACTACACTACACAATGTCAACAAAAACACAAAATAACATAAATACGCACTTAAGCCGAGGGAAATCCCAACCCGAAAACGAAGCAAATACCACACTAGGCTGAAGAGGGATTTCCCTAAACAGCCCAGGCATGTTGTAAGCATGACAAATAAACATTTTTGAATTGAATTTTTTCTTTAAAATGTGCCAGGAATTTGAAAGCCAACAGTTTTTTATCTAATTCAGGGGAAGCTGCCACCTCTATGAGGAACATGGGCAGCGGTGTGCGCCACCAGCTGCGTCTTCGCATCCGCACAGCTCTAAGCGCCGGTATTCCTATTTGATCCGGATCTTCTAGCAGTTCTTCTCCGGTGATTTCGGCGCACAGCCTTTAAATTATATACCTAACAGATCTCTTTTTCTTTATTTTTACTAATGCTTTATATAAGCGTTATTGATGTTTGATAAAATGATCTCTAATATTGTACGATTTATTTTGTAGTTCGGATCAACCTATACCTTCAAGCACCGGAAAAAGAAACCACAACACGTTAAATCCTTGCTTGCTATCTATTAAATAAATTAACACCCGCTATGCAACGTTATTTATATGCATTTCGCACATAATTAGAAACTAAAATGTATCTTTATGTTAGGAATACCCTCGACGTAGCTCCTCAGTGTTTTCATTTTCTGTCTGAGGCCAAAATAGGAATTTACACCGCGATCTATTGACACGTCAAAACAGTTTAACTACCGGCACACGTTACCAGATGGCGGTGTTGCCCGAAACGGTAACAGGACGATACATGACTCAGCAGTCGTGCTTTAAATGATATGAAAGGCCGTGGGGTGCACCTTCGCAATGTATCTTCCGATTAAACAACGACTCAAATAAAAAGCCAAACTCACGGCCCCTACGTTTACTATTTATAAGAGTTCGCGGTGTTGATTAAACATACCACTTGAGGTGACTAAACACAACGCGCGTGGACCTTTTTCTAAATGTGCTTTTTGTACCGAACGCACATGTTTTAAGCCTGGGATCTTTCGTTTCCGTTAATTCGCTATTTGTCCGCTGGGTTGTGTTCGCGTACCCTTGGTTAAGCCGGCTGCCGTGAGTGGCGCTGCAGTGAGCCCATCCGTTAGACGAGACATAAATTGTTTTAGCGAGATCTACATTTCTGTATAGTAAGATTTTGTCTATCTCTTACGGCTTACGAATTATTCAAAAGAGTAAACAAGACTACATAAGCTATAGCCATAAAATTCAAAATATGCTTTTCATTTGTCATACAAATATGTTAAAAATATGGCATTTTAATCAAAACCGTTAGAGCCATTTTCAAGAAAATCAAAATTTTCGAAAAATGTACCCTGTACAGGTTAGTCTAGGGTAGGGCTACTTTTTTCAAAATATTCGTTTCGCATCCTTGAAAACGTTAAAATTAAATACCAACTTTTGTTTCTAACCGACTTTTCGTTTTTGAGTTATGCTGTCCACAGACTGACAGACTGATTCACACACACACACACACACACACACACACACACACACACACACACACACACACACATGCTCTGTCATACACGCGCGCTGTCGCTTACCGTATAGTCCAAATACGGTTCTTTAAACTGAAGAAATTAGGCATCATTCTGAACATATTTTGTTAGTAAATGTGCAGTTCATAACTTTTATAAACGATAATTACTTGATTACTCCGCATAGGGTAAGAAAATAGTCTATGTGAGAAGTTAAGCGGTAAGGAGTAATCTCCTAAACCTTCTACCATCAGAAGATGGTTTCAGGAGAAGTGCAAATTTTCTCAAAGTTTAAATGGTATTTTTACTTTCTCTCCTGATATGAAGGAAGTGTTGTATTCCACCCAAAATTTCGATGTCGAGATTTCACCGGAAATATATGTTTTGAGACCTGCTGAATAAAAAAAAAAAAAAAAAGAAAGAAAGAAAAAAAAGCATTTTTAGAAAAAGGTTCATGAAATCTTCGTGTAGCATCCTTGAAAACATTAAATTTAAATACCAACTTTGGTTTTTAATCGACTTTTCGTTTTTGAGTTATGCTGTCCACAGACTGACTGACACACACACACACACACACACTCACACATACAGGGGCCGGCGCCGTACCCGAGTTGTTAGCGCGCTCGCCTACCACCTAGGTGGCTCGGGTTCGATCCCAGGGACCCGCATGTGGTAGTCGTGGTGGACGAAGCGGCGTCAGGGCGGGTTTTCTCCGGGTGCTCCGGTTTCCCCCGCCATCTCATTCCACCGGTGCTCCATCTTCATTCCATCTGTCATTAGTGTCACCGCCTGCGGTACCGTAGTAATAAAAGCGGGCGTTAAACACTACAACAACTACAACAACACACACACGCACGCACCCACGCACACACACACATACACACACATTATTGCTAAAGCCTACCGTACTATCTCATACGAGGCATCATGCGTAGTAGCAGGCGTTCCACCCTTACAAATAACCATAGAACAATATGTAAGAACCTACCTGTCAACAAAAGTCAACAATCAAGAATATGACGCACCGCTGGTAGTCAGGTATTGGAGACACCCTGCGGAAATACCCCAATAAATGAGGTAGATAACAACAATGAATATGCAGTTGATATGTACACCGATGGTAGCAAAACTGGTGATAAAGTTGGGGCTCAGGAACAACATAAAACATAACCAGCTGATAGAAGCAATCAAAACCAAAATCCTTGAACTTTATCGCTTGTATCAGGAATTCAATTAAAATAAAAAAAAATGTTTATTTGGGCAAGCTTACAACATGCCCGGGCTGTTTAGGGAAACCCCTCTTCAGCCTAGTGTGTTATTTATTTCGTTTTCGTGTTGGGAATTCCCTCGGCTTAAGTGCGTATTTGTGTTATTTTGTGTTTTTGTTGACATTGTGTGGTGCGTTGCTGCACTAGCGGCAGCCTAAGCGAAGCTATGTGTTCATAGATCTAGAGCTATCTTACTGTCTGTGAATAATGCAGCTCGTTTTTCATCGCATTCTCCATATCCAAGCTCATCTAGCTTTTTAAGTGTTTTTAATATTGCCAGTTGTTCAGCCTGGTTATTCGTGCATCGTGGATGCAACTTGAACTTTAATTTATATGCCAGGTTGCCAGGGATGAAGATGATCCCTGCTGCCCCAATGAACTTTCAAAATCAAAGTGGACACTACATTTCGGCTGGGTGAAAGGACATGCGGGAATACACGGAAATGAACTTGTGGACAGACTAGCAAAAGAAGCTGCCGCGGAAGACACCGAAATAATATATGACAAAGTATCAAAAGAAGCTATAGTAACTAGAGAGAAAGAAACTGGACTCGAAGAATGGCAACAACAATGGACAGCATCAAGGAAAGGAGCAGTAACCAAAGAATATTTCCCATCCGTGAGAAGAAGATTGAAGCAACGGTTACCAATATCTCCGGAGTTCACAGCAATGATAACAGGACATGGAAAGCTAAGATCATATCGCCACAGGTTTGGATTTTTAGATAACCCAATGTGCAAATTTGAAGAAGAGGACCAAACAGTAAACCACATTATATTTCGATGCAAAATACTAAACAACCAGAGAAACGACATGATTAGGAAAATTCAAAGTAAAGGTGCTACTTGGCCCATAAACAAAGAAGAACTTGGAAACAATTTCATACAACCTTTCGTTAACTTCATTAATGCTATAAAATTCACAGAAATAGAATGACTTAAGTCCAAATATATATAATTACTACTCCTTACCAAGATTGCAACCAGTATCATTGTCCAAACACATTTCAATACTCTACTGCTGTTACGAGTATAATTATATTTCCCTTTCACTATATAAGTACTAGATTTATGATTTGTAAAATAGCATTAGGTTAAAGAAATAAAGTCAAACAAAATAAAATAGCATTAAACAACAAACATCAAATAAATAAAAACCGTAAATATGCACAATAGAGAAGTATTCAATTAGACTAAGGTAGATAAAAAAATCAGAGGTAAATAAAAGTGTAAATGATGAAATAGAACATCACCAACAATATACACATGTATATAAAATGTAAATTGTATAAAATAAATAAATGCAAGCATGTAGTATTCCTACGGAATGGGGCATGCTATTAATTAAAACACACACACACACACACACACACACACACACACACACACACACACACACACACACACACACAAACACACACGCGCACGCGCAAAAACATTCAAACTTACTATTGGCAACAAACTCCTAGGGACATTCTGCTGTTGGCAGCGCTGCATTAACACAGCAACTTCGGCAAATTTCGTGACTATTCGTACACACTGCCGAGTGGGACTTTGCCGAAATTCTGACCAAGTCATCGCGTAAGCTAAAGTAAACAATATCCGATGTTTAAGTCTGCGATCTTTAGTTTCCGTTAATTCGCGGGTTGTCCGCTGGGTTGTGCTCGCGTGCCCTTGGTTCCGCCGGCTGCCGTGAGTTGCGCTGCAGTGGGCCCGTTCGTTAGACGAGGGTTTGATTCTGACCAGGGTTGCCAACTCGTACGATAATTATGGGGGCATACGATAATTTTAATGTTTGTACACATGGTTGGCAACCCGTACGATAAGTATGGGGGTGTACGATAATTTGAATGTATGATAATTCGATGCCGGTGAAATATCATTTTCAGTGGTTTGTCACACCAGCGAAATGAAACTAATTACAAATAGTGACACCACTTTTGCCCTCATGGCACATACCAGTGTGCTCAGATCTGGTAATCTCAATGAAGAAGACACTGTTCAGAAATTTGACGATCAATGGAGAAAACTCGGAATAAGTGCTATTCCGTGTGAAATAAAGAACATGCCTGAACCTGACAGTTTCTGGAGTGCTGTTAAACATGTCACCTTGGTGGAAATACTGATTTCAAAGAACTAGTGGAGGTTGCATGATCAGTGACTTCGTTGCCCCACGGAAGCGCTTTTTGTGAAAGTTTTTTTCTAAACTGGGTTTAACAAAAACCAAAGTTAGAAATAGATTGGCACTAGATACGGTAAATGAACTGATTCTGTCGTCTCATCTTATGAAAGAATGTGGTAGATCCGAAAATCTGCAAGTCACCGAGATATTAAGGTTTATCTCAACAACAAATTTGTATAATGCTGCAACGGTTGAGGAAGATGAACTTTCAGGTGAACAGTGCGAGAAACATAAGTGTTAAAGTTGCAATACTGGTTGAGGTCACCAATCTTGTAGGTGGATATCATAAACATCATTACTATTGTTTTTCATAAGTGTTAAACTGATATTTTTATTATTGTAACATTTGGTTTATGATGTACGATAATTTTGAATCCAAGCCTATAATTTTGAGTGGCTGGTACGATAATTTTTCTTTTAAATGTTGGCAACCCTGGGTGTAGTGTCTTATCACAAAGTGGGTGTCTCAATAACAGCTTTTAAACATGTGAACTCCCAAAAGTCACCGTAGAGAGTTTTAAACTCTGAAAGCAGAAATATTATTCACAATGTTTTCCAGTTCTATAAGAAGGAAAATAAAAACGTCATCACGGAAAGAGCAGATTGTTGCATGGTTGAAGGAGATTGGTTTGGATTTCCAAGAATATTTAACCAAAAGGAAATTATCAAACAAACCACCTCCAGTGTATACCGCAGATAAACTTTTGAAGACTGGGTTTGAAGTCCTCAGATTACCGCCTTATCACTGTGGTACAAACCCCATTGAATTAATGTGGAATATAATGAAGCAAAAAATAGCAGAAAAAAATGTGTGTTAATTACTTTAAACCCGCTTAAAGGACTATCAAGACAATGTCTAAATATAACTGAAGAGGACTGGAATAACGCGTGCATCAAAGTGAAATCCATAGAACAGAAATAGTGGCATCGAGACACCTAAATGCAGGAAGATATAGACAGAATAGTAATCAGTTCGTGTTTGGATATAAGTGATGAGGAAGAAGCGAATACTTCGGTCAGTTTTGTGAATTCCGGAGATGACAACGGCAGCCCTACATATACAAGTGATGAAGACATAGCAGCTGATATCCATCCTTTAGATGACAGTGCTACAATGGAAAATCTGCAGGCACAACAACTGGGGCGGATATGCAGGAATCTTAATCTACACTTCACTTCACGTCATATTTTGTTCTGCTACTTAGCGTTGCATATTTTTCTGCTCAAATAGTGCACATATTTTTGTGGCATGATGTTTCCTCGTGGTCGTCAACAGAAAGGTGTCAACAGATAGCAGCGCTTCCACCGGGAGGTAACCTGCTAACTGTCCCGGGTAATAAGTTTAAGTACTAAAAAGATCCAGCATCAACACCACGAACTCCTATTGATAGTAAATGAATGTCTCATGTGTTTAGCTTTTTATTTTAGCCGTTGGCTAATCTCGAATAAACAATTGCGAAACTGCACCTCACGGCCTTTCATGATTCATGGTGGCATTTAAATATGACCACGTGAAACATGAAATTAGGCGCTGAGCGCAACAGAGGCCCAACCACTAAATGTACATAATGGAGATAATGGAGTGTAAAAATATCTGTGATTTGAAAGTTTTACGTTGACTTTAATAACTAAACAAGAGTCATGATATTTGGAAATTTTAATCAATATAGCATCGACATTGTGATACATAGTTACAATCATGCGGGAAGGTTGGGCCACTGTTTCTATCCAGGAAGCCAGATTAATTTCCATGCAATAACACACTTCTCATGCCATCGGTCGGTGGTTGTAGAAATGTGGTATAAGCCACTACTGCTCTCCTAGATTTTGATATGGGGAACATGTCTGTGCTAATAACTCAGTTTCAGTCAACACCGGATTGTGATCTGACTGGAGGGCGTTTGTAGTCCCCCTCATGATTTACGCTTGTGAAGCGTGGGGCATGGCTCCTATGGCTCCAAAGGGTTCAGAACAGAGGACTCCGGTCCATCTTCTCTGTCCCCTTACCCTTCCCCGTGAGACTACTTCACGAAGCCTCATCTCTTCCATACGTGGAGGATGAAATTAGGCGCCGGGCAGCAAAATTGTACGCCAAATTACCCAACCATCAAAGCGCCCTAGTTAGGTCTCTAGGGGACTACGACCCTTCAACACGCCGCTTCACGGCGTATAGGGTTCCCCGCATGGCTTGCGGGCACGCCCCATAACCAAGGAGAACATCCACCAGCAGCTAAAGGTGAACTATTAAGATCCCTACAGAGAGTTGATCCTCTCCAAAATTTCTTCCCCAATCAAAATTCAAAATTCACAAAACACCAATTTAAAAAAATTTAAAATTTAAAAACTATTTATTACACGTCAGAATGCAGACATTGTTGCATCCTGCAGGACAGCTGTCAAGGGGCTTTAAAGCTCCCTTCTAACCCTCATCAACGTAAACAAAAACAATCACCCTACAAAAACCCATATCCTTAATTCTCTATCTGCGGTTAAACCCCAACAGGGGTAGGCACGCAGCAAAAGTCGTCGGGCTGAACCTCAGCCTGCCAGTAGCTCGTCGTCGTCCACGTTCAATACTCTGGCAAATTTGCATTTCTTGCCTTCAATGATATTATCAGTATGATCTATGTCATTAGATACGTCCATTGAACTATCGACAACGGAAACGTAGTGTGTCGATTGCCGTGATGCATCAATTGTTATATATGGTTTGCACCATCTGACCTTAACTTCTGGTGTCTGGGTCCCAGTCATAGTAATGCTCGGCCCGAATGTTAGAATCTGATGGTGAAGGTAATGATTATTACTATTACTATTCCTATTACGTTTACTAATACTATTATTACTACTATTGTTATTTTTGTTATTATTATTATTATTATTATTATTATTATTATTATTATTATTATTATTATTATTATTATTATTATTATTATTATTATTATTATTATTATTATTATTATTATTATTATTATTATTATTATTATTATTATTATTATTATTATTATTATTATTATTATTATTACCTATTATTGGCAAGCCAGCGCAATAATGCCCCGCCCACCCTCATTATGCAAGAACGCCATCGGTTGCTTAATTGATTCATCATCAAACTCTGCCCAGCGCAAACAACAGATCATCTTACCGTGAAGATGCCAAGCGCAGTACTTTGAGAAACGTCGGTATATTCAATACCTTCTAGACCACGACCTACAAGCCCGAAAGAGATAAACCCAACTAATAGTACAGGAACTATGTTTGGATAATTAAGCTTATGTAGTTTAGCAAAGCACCCAGCACTGGAATCGTCACTTTTCGTCTGCTACTTAATCAAAACACAATAAGAACACAGTTCCTTCAGAGTACTGATATTGAATTTGCAATATTTGCCCCTTAATTTACAATGATTACTGAAATGTTGATTTTTAAAAGTTACGAGGTGAGCCCTTGGCTGCCATGCCGTCTGAGCATCAAGGGAAGCATATGACAATTTCTATTCTCATACCATCTATACAAAATCACCTGACAATTTGTTGAGCGTTCGCGCAGATCTCACTGAAGCTGATTATTTATTTTGGTGGAAAATAATACATACATGATCAATGGATTTCAAATTTATATTTTTTTCTGCGCTATGCAATACAATTTTGAATCACAAGTTAAATTGGAGACATTTGGAAATTCGATAATGCAAATTCCAAGTGTTTAATGTGAAATTCATTTGTAACACGGCATGCATTTATTTCTTACCTCACTGACTTTACCATGTTTGTTGTAATAATCCTTCTCAGCTCCGTTAGGTTGCGATGGCGTGTTTTGTTCGCGTCCACGTAGAAATTTTTTGAACTGTTAGTCTCCGACTACGCATTACCGAGTAATTGATTGCGTTTCTACCCTTGAGCACATCCTTCCACAGTTACTAGAAGGTGTGCCACTTCTTATTAATTACAGTTAATGGCATTTCACATCGCCAGGCGTAAGCATATATTATATATCTTCATTTATTAGATCAATATGCAGTTTTCATGTTCCTATGAGTCACGTATACAGAGTGAAAGGGAAGTAATTACATTCCTGCTTCATAGAAGCATTACAAATAAAAAGGTCTAATAGCATTTTGTTCTTTGATCAGCCGATTTCGAAAAAACAAATGGTTTGTGATCCAATTTGAATGCATAATTCCACAGGAATGTACGAACATAACAGTTACTACTTGTAAGATGCGTAGAGTAACTTATTTCTGACATAGCTCCGGTAGTAATTATGCGACATTATACGGGGTTTCGAAATAATCACTTAAAAGATGTGAAAAAATACTCCAAGCAGCTTTTTCACACGTGCAGTAAGTCGAAAACGTTGCGCTGAGGTTGGTCAGGGAATTGAGCTGGTTTGTGGATGTAAACAGGTCTGGCACTTTCGATTTCACTTTAATGTTTTGGGACCTAACGCTTGTGATTGGGCTACACTGACGCAGTAAACACGGAAGGACAAGACAGGGTATTTGTTTGTGCTCTCAAGAAGCACCGTTACGGTGTTTGTTTATGTACTGAGCTAGAGACCATGACACCCATACGATCTGCAGTGTTGCCAGCTTGTTTTCAACAAAACTAAAATATCTCCGTAGGAAATGGCCAGAGATAAAAGCGTAAGACACAAAATGTGATCCAAATATTGAGCTCTATCACTGGTTTAAATTAATGTAATGACTTTCCTTTCACCCGGTATAGAAACAACAGAAAAAACTTCCTGAACGACTTCTGAAGGTTTGTTGACAGAGTTCACATCCATCCTGTATAGGGTACTGTACAAACGAACGAGATGGCTCCGTGGTAACGAGTGCAATTCGCCATCCGGAGGCCCCGGATTCAATTCCCGTCTACGTCCAGTCTCACCTAGGGTACTTTGTAGTTTTCCCTGGTCGGTAGACAATTATTGGTGAGATTTTGACCCACCATGATGGTCTTTACATCATTCATCTTTAATTCCATTTCCTTCTAATCTTTTAGGTGTGTCTCTAGCTTTCGTGAAATATGGCGGTGCCGCATAGATGGTGCGGATGCTTACTCAAAGGAAAACTCCCCGTGGACATTAGAGAGTTCCTTTGTCAACTAGAGGTTATCGCCCTCTGTAGGTAGTTCCAGCAGTGGAACGATCTACGAGTGTGGAACTATTAGGGACTTCCGTGTGTCTGTGGCCTGCCTGCTTGCGGCCTGCAGCCCCCTGTGTTTTTTGACTTCATCTCTTCCTCCTGAGGGATTGCTAGCTGCAATAGATCTACAAATGTTGTAGTATGTGAGGGGTACCCCTTAGTTGTAATAGCTATACCTATACCTGCCGTACATAAATAAATACATGGGATGAAATTTAAATAATGAAGTATTATTTGACTCATAAAAGTCACATTAAGTGATTATCAGAGTTTGTAGAATCTCCTAGGCCTGTGGATGGTGGATGTCATTCAGAAAAAAACACTTACCAACATGTGATTCATAACTTTAAATTCGAAGCTAGATAACGTTATTTGAGCTTCACTGAAATGGGTTGTAAAGGCATTTGAGTTTTAAACCCATGTTTTATATTCATTTGAATTTATCAGATCTCTGATTCCTTAATTATGTGTTTAAGTATGTTTAATATCAGCCACCAATTTTGATTTTTACTTTCTATACTGGTAAGCAGGGGAAGTATTGTATTCCACCCAAAAATTTGATGTCGAGATTTCATCGGAAATATATGTTTTGAGGCCCCCTGAATCCAAAAAAAAAGCATTTTTAGAAAAAGGTCCGTGTGTGTCTGTGTGTCAGTCTGTCAGTCTGTCGGTCTATGGACAGCATAATTCAAAAACGAAAAGTAGGTTAGAAACCAAAGTTGGTATTTAAGTTTACTGTCTTTTAAGGATGTGACACGAAGATTTTGAAGAAAATAGCCCTGCCCTAAACTACCCTTTACATGGAAAATTATTCGAAAATTTTGATTTTCTTGAAAATGGCTCTAACGATTTTGATTAAAATGTCATATGATTGAGACATTTTTATGACAAATGAAATGTATATCTTGAATTTTCTGGCTATAGCCCCTTTAGTCGTATTTACTCTGGACGTCTTTTGCATAACTGGTAAACCGTTAGAGATAGACCAAATAATACTATACAAAAATGTAGATCTTACTAAAATACATAATGTATGTCTAAATAAGTTTTCTTGTAGGGTGAATCATTTCGGAGATATTCCTTGTTATGTGTGTGAGTTTCGGAAAACTTAAAGCTTTCGTGAAATGCAACATCGTTGTTCATTTTTTATATGTTAAGTGTGCAAAGACAACAGAATCTCAACGCTTTAAAAGATTTGACTATCGCACAAAGCCTACTGTATTCTAACGTTCCCCTTGCACCTACAAGGAAATAAACAATAAGATAAATTGTAAAAATGTTTATCTTAACTAACACGAAGAAGATATAGGAATAAGAGTTTGTAAAAATGGTTAGTACAAGAGTAGAGAAAGTCATGTAAGTGCAACACATCAGATTTTTTTATTTCCTTTACATGCATGCCTTCATATGTTAAGTATTTAACTCCACTTTTTTCAAGGATACAGGTATGTTTTCATCAAGCTTTCCCATTCCAAACAGGCGATGACATGGAAAGCTGTGATCATTTTTACTTTCTCTACTGGTAGGCAGAGAAAGTATTGTATTCCACGCAAAAATTCGATGTCAAGATTTCACCGTAAATATATGTTTTGAGGGCCCTCTGAATAAAAAAAAAAAGCATTTACAAAAAAAGGTCCGCGCGCGTGTGTGTGTGTGTGTCTGTCAGTATGAGTGCCTGTGGACAGCATAACTCAAAAACGAACAGTCGGTTGAAAACCAAACTTGGTATTTAAATTTAGTGTCTTTCGACGATGCGACAAGAAGATTTTGAAGAAAATGACCCCACCCTAAACTACCCTTTACATGGAAAATTTTTCGAAAATTTTGATTTTCTTGAAAATGGCTCTAACGATTTTGGCTAAAATGCCGTATGTTTAAGATATTAGTATCACAAATGGTATGTATATTTTGAATTTTCTGGCCATAGCCTACGTAGACCTGCTTACTCTAAATGACTTTGGATACCTTGTTAACCGTAAGCGATAGACAAATTCTTACTGTACAAAAAACGTAGATCTGGCTAAAACACAATTTATGTCTAAATAAATTGTTTTGTTCGTTTTTTATATGTTAAGCGTGCAAAGAGAATAGGATCTCAAAGCTTTAAAAGATTTGACTATCGCTCAAAGCCTACTGTAATCTAATATTCCCCTTGCACTTACAAGGGAATAAGCAATAAGATTATTTGTACAAATGTTTATCTCAACTAACACTAAATAGATATAGTAATAAGTAGAGCCCGGATTTTTATGTAATATCAAGGTGCGAAATATGTACATATTTATGTAACAAAAACATCAAGAAATGTAATGACATATGTAATGTCAACTATATATGTAAAATTATGTAATAATCTAAATCTTAGATTACCACCTCAAATCTAAATGCAGACTGCAAATTACCCAGAATGTTGTAATTTGATGGGTCTGTAAGTACGCAAATTAATTACAATGAGTTAAAATTTACTAAATATAGAATTAATTATAGGGAAAATGTTTTGTTTTATGCGGAATTTACCTGAAGTTGTATTTTCAAGCAGGTAATTACGAAATAAAAACTGTGTTTTGGATTATATTTATTAAAATTACTCATTTCACATAATTATTTTACTTAAATTTTAGACGGTAAAGCAACGTTGAAATACTGAAACAATTTATCAATGACTAAAACAATCTATTCAAAATAGTTACATTTTATGATGATGATGCATTTTCAGTTTTCTATCTCTTGAGGTACAGTGAACAACCAGGCATTTTCATTTTGAGACTTTTGCTTCTTTCAACGTACAGTGAATAACCATATATGTACTTTTCCATATTTTCTGACAGGCATCGGCAAACATGTACTCAATGAGGCCTCGCAACTATGACGTGTCAGGGGCAGCACTTACTCTGTCTCTGTCTCCCCCTCCCTCCCTCAAAGCCTTAACTGGTTGTGCATACACACCGATCACGGGCGGACTGTCCTGTTGTATTTACCTGCACTTCTAAACATGTATCTGTCAAAGTGTAATTTGATACTAAGACTTAAGGATAAATTTCTTTATTTATAACTTTGAAGGATATAGTTTATTTGACTTAAGGTCTTAGTATATTCATAGAATTAGAGTGGATCTAATTATTATTAAGTTTGATATCTAGAATAGCACTTTGATAATTTCTTCTGTCATCATGTAAGGAACGTAAGGTGTTTGTTGTGCTCTAAAGTTCAAAAAGGCACTCATCAATGGAACATCAAGCGGCAGTATGATACATGTCATAATATCACTATACAATTATAGACAAGGATGTATTCATAAATTTACACCACGATTTAAAGTAGCATAACACTGACGTAGTGTTCTTTATTCATTTTATTTTTTTTCAGGCCTAGATTGGACTAACCAACTGCAACAGCTCAAAGAGCAATATTCAGATAATACACCCAATATTAATTCAAACATTATAACTGATAGACAACTTCACACCAGTTATGTTGTTGCTCTGGATATTGTTCAGTCACTGAGGTGTTCTGGTGATGAGATTTCATAAAAAAATGTGAGAGTAAAGTTGCCAACATAATTTGCCCTGAACAATATGATATTTTAGTAATATTGCATTATCACCACGAACCATACAGAGAAGGATACATAAAATAGCAGAAATAACCGAAAAAGGCTACAAACCAAGGTCCATGGATTTATAGCCGCTCCTCTCGCGTTGGATGAAAGCACTGACAACGTTGACACAGCACAATTGGTAATTTTCACTCGTGGAGTTACTAACAACCTCTCGATACAAGAATATATGCTTGAAGTCATTCCACTTAGGAAACATACAACAGGGACAGAATTATTTCAAGCACTTAAGAAATGTGTAGAAGAAAAGAAACTGAATCCAAAAAAAAAAAAAAAAAAAAAAAAAAAAAAAAAAAAAAAAAAATCTTGTATCGCGATTAACAGATGATAATTTGCGTGCTATACTGAGAGTGGCTACTTGTGATATATCACTAGATTTTCACGGCACATTGCAAATAGAAGTGAATTGAAATATATTGCTCGAATATCTAGACCTACCTAAAGACCAAAATAGCTGGATTCAAGTATGTGTACTATTCCTTATTGTACTCTGTAGCGAGCGAGTCCAGCACTGACTCTGAACGAAGGTCAACGCCATCTCCTGTTCCAGATTACGTCATGTGCATTGCGGGTTGCATGTTGAGACGTCATACTGATACCTCATTGAGTACATGTTTGCCGATGCCTGTTTTCTGGGGTCATTGTCTCCTATCGGATAAAATGCTCTTATAAGCAGAGAAGCTTCTCTACACGTCACAGGAAGTAACAGAAGCATATTTTAGCTCAGGAGTCTGATTTGCAGAGAAATGTTTTGGTAAATCGACATTGTCACCATTTAGCACTTGACACGTAGGTATACAAGCATAGAGTACGCTGGATTCCTGTTTAGCACAACTTTGAATTTTTCACCTGCCTTGCCTCCTACAACTGCAGTAAGCTTCTGTGATGCACGTTCCATTAAATCCATAGATTCGCGAAGAAGGAACCTGGTGTGTTTATGGTGCTAAGCAACCAGCAAAAGTTACTTTTGATGTAAGCACAGGAGCCTGCCACTTTAGATGTCTTGAGATTCACATAAGGAAACATCTACTTCTGTTCACCACTGACTGGACTCCTTCAAAATGTTCACAATAGAAGTTCACAGCTTCTAACCACGTAAGTACTGGTTCAGGAGGCAAAGGAACAAGTTGGAGATGATTTTATAGCACTGAATTCTGTGCGGTGCTTTCACGAAGACCTTTTTTGTTGCTGATATCAACTTATTCACACAGGGAAAATTACTTCTTACTACTTGAGCAACACGTTGCAATGCATGGGCCAAGCAGGTACATTCGGGTAGAAAACCTTAAGGGCAGTAGCAGCTTTAATCATGTACGCTGCGGCATCTGAATACATAATCAAACCCTTTTCCTCGCACACACCCTCTGGCTACAGAATCTTCATCCCATCATTTACGAACCTTGCAATTGTAGAACGATTTGTTTGTTCTAACACCTTGCAACGGATTAGAGATGGTTTTGATGGACTTTCGAAATCTAGTTTTCCCACTACTAAATTTGTTATGTACCGACCCATGTCATCTGTAGTTTCATCGACGGCAAACCAAATACAGAAGTCTCCAATTTCATTCTGTATATGAGCAACTGCTTCTCCATAATGCACATGAAGATACTTTTTTCTCAGAGTAGAGCGCTTTTGAGGTGTTGTTCAAATTGAGATTTCATGGAACAGCCAATTCTTTTACCGCATGCTTGACAGACTATTACTTTTCCGTTGGTTGTAAAGGCGCTAACTAATTTTACCCATGAATTCAACTTGCAAGATAGTGATGACGCAACTGGTGCCATTTTACTAAGACTTGCAAGAAACTAACTGCAATATTACTGCCCGGCTATATTGATGGTTGTCCAGCGGCTCACTTTGTTTCCTCCCAGATAATATATTACAAGATGCCGACTACCGCGACATGGGTAAAAATGGTAACAATCAATTTTTCCAGTCCTTGTAAACGCCCAAAGCGCAACGAGAAACGTGACACTGGAGGTCAACATTGTCGAGCGGCACCTGCTTTGATATAAAAGGACAACAATCAGAACGAGACGAGGCGCATTCTTAATTTAACTTGCATTCTACTTCGCAGATTGATTTTTGTTGCTTTCAGCAAAACTTGTGAAAACAGTAGTTTATAATCTGACTACAGTACTTTTTAAAAAAAATAATAACATTGTAACAAAACCCAGAAAATATGTACGTTTTATATAACATCGTTAAAATATGAAGAAATGTACAAAATATGTAAAAAAGTGTTAAATAAAAAGTTATTAGGAAGTCCCAAATGACGTAATTCACCAACATTTTTACACCTCATTGGAATATTATGCAGGATTTAAAATATGAAATTAGTACATAAAAATCAGGGATCTAGTAATAAGCGTGTGTAAGAATGCTTAGTACAAGAATAGAGAAAGTCATGTGAGTGCAATACATCAGAATTTTACTTTCTCAACTGGTAAGTACAGGAAGTATTGTATTCCACCCAAAAATTCGATGTCGAGATTTCACCGGAAATAAAGGTTTTGAAACACCCTGAATCCAAAAGAAGCATTTTTAGAATAAGGCCTGTGTGTGTCTCTGTGTCCATCATCTGTGTTTCTGTGTCTGTCTGTCAGTCTGTGGACAGGGTTGCCAACTCGTACGATAATTATGGGGGCATACGATAATTTTAATGTTTGTACACATGGTTGGCAACCCGTACGATAAGTATGGGGATGTGCGATAATTTGAATGTATGATAGTTCGATGGCGGTGAAATATCATTTTCACTGGTTTGTCACACCAGCGAAATGAAACTAATTACAAATAGTGACACCACTTTTGCCCTCATGGCCTGTCTCCAGCCCTCTAAGGCAACCGCTTCATACCCTACTAAGCCTCCCACACTTTATCCTCTTGTTACCAGTGTGCTCAGATCTGGTAATCGCAATGAAGAAGACACTTCAGAAAATTGATGATCAATGGAGAAAACTCGGAATACGTGCTATTCCGTGTGAAATAAAGAACATGCCTGAACCTGATAGTTTCTGGAGTGCTGTTCAACATATGTCACCTTGGTGGAAATACTGATTTCAAAGAACTAGCGGAGGTTGCATTATCAGTGGCGTCGTTGCCCCACGGAAGTGCTTCTTGTGAAAGTTTTTTCTAAACTGGGTTTAACAAAAACCAAAGTTAGAAATAGATTGGCACTAGATACGGTAAATGAACTGATTCTGTCGTCTCATCTTATGAAAGAATGTGGTAGATCCGAAAATCTGCAAGTCACCGAGATGTTAAGGTTTATCTCAACAACAAATTTGTATAATGCTGCAACGGTTGAGGAAGATGAACTTTCGGGTGAATAATGCGAGAAACATAAGTGTTAAAGTTTCAATACTGGTTGAGGTCATCAATCTTGTGAGTGGATATCACAAACATCATTGCTATTATTTTTCATAAGTGTTAAACTGGTATTTTTATTATTGTAACATTTGGTTTATGATGTGCGATAATTTTGAATCCAAGCCTATAATTTTCAGTGGCTGGCACGATAATTTTTCTTTTAAATGTTGACAATCGTGATTCTGACTAGGGAATGTCAGCCGGACTGCCCATAGCGGATATCGGACTCGGTGAGTTATGTTTGGGCAGTAGATTCATTTTCCTCTTGTTTGCTGTATCTGAGCATAAGTTGCCTGGGCTGCGCCTTTCAATAGCGGGATTTTGGGTATAGCTTCTTTTAGGGTACAATTTACAATGTATACGGACCAGGGGTGTTTTAAGTTGCCACTATTCTATGGCGTATGACTTTGTGTGATTAAGCAGGGCGAATGCTTCACTCAGTGTAGCCGCGCGGCAATTTCATGGGGAATACAGGATATCCATTCATTGTTAGTGTTCAAAGAGTTTATAGCTTGAATGTCAAGAGCATTTTATTTTTGTTCATATTTGTTTATTAAATAAGTGTTACAGAAAAGCATTGTCCAATGCTTTGGGGGGCACTCCTTTCATAGAATTGGTCCTGCCGAAACCCCAGTGTTAAGCCACAGAGTTTTGGCAATTTAAAACACGCCTAGTCCGAATACATTGTAAATTGTACCCTAAAAGAAGCTATACCCAAAATCCCGGCATTGAAAGGCGCAGCCCAGGCAACTTATGGTCAGATACAGCAAACAAGAAGAAAATGAATCTACTGCCCAAACATAACTCACCGAGTCCGATGTCCGCACTGGGCCATTAAGGATGATCTATGATACAGGCCGAAGATTTCCTGCCCATATCCTACACGAACATTCCGGTATCCCGTACATTGTCGACGTGATCAAAACTCGCGCTCGAACAATGTACAATAAACTCCAGAACCACCCTAACCCTCTGGTGAATACCCTGGGCCAATACGACCAGAGACAGCCGCGCCGACTACCATCCAAAAGATTGCCGAAGGACATCTTAAGTCCGGCGATCTAATCTCAAGATGGGAAAGGCGAAAATGCAATCTGTACTCAAAACAGAGCGAATCACCAGTTCAGTTCACCTCTCAGCGAGTGACTGACGGCCAGAACCCTGGTAGGAATTAGCGCGTAAAATTCGCGCACAGCTCACTTGCGGACCAATCCCTGCCTACAATCCCTCCCGTTACGAAAAAAAACCCCTGATCCAACAAATTTTTCCCAGTGAAAACATCCCTGTAGTGACACCGTCAAAACCATCGCACAGGTAAAGCCGTATGACGGCTAGGTACTGCGGTAAAGACACTCGACCGGGGGAACAATCACCTCACCTCCGTTCGACTCGAACTGGCGTCTGGCGTCTGGCGCACTGGGCAATGGTCCGGCTGACATTCCCTATAATTATTATAGTCAGATCCAAACCCTCGTCTAACGGACGGGCCCACTGCAGCGCCACTCATGGCAGCCGGCGGAACCAAGTGCACGCGAACACAACCAAGCGGACAACCCGCGAATTAACGGAAACGAAAGATCATAGACTTAAAACATGTGCGGTGGTTACCTGTTTTTGGACTCAGGGGGTCTCAAAACGTATATTTCCGGTGAAATCTCGACATCGAATTTTTGGGTGGAATACAATACTTCCTCGACTTACCAGTAGAGAAAGTAAAAATCTAATGTGTTGCACTCACATGACTTTCTCTACTCTTGTACTAACCATTTTTACAAACTCTTATTCCTATATCTTCTTCGTGTTAGTTAAGATAAACATTTTTACAATTTATCTCATTGCTTATTTCCTTGTAGGTGCAAGGGGAATGTTAGAATACAGTAGGCTTTGTGCGATAGTCAAATCTTTTAAAGCGTTGAGATTCTGTTGTCTTTGCACACTTAACATATGAAAAATGAACAACGATGTTCCATTTCACGAAAGCTTTAAGCTTTCCGAAACTCACACACATAACAAGGATTATCTCCCAAATGGTTCACCTTACAACAAGATTTATGGGGTCATAAATTGTGTATTTTAACAATATCTACATGTTTTGTATAGTATTATTTGGTCTATCTCTAACGGTTTACCAGTTATGCAAAAGTCGTCCAGAGTGGATACGACTACACGGGCTATAGCTAGAAAATTCAAGATATACACTTCATTTGTCATAAAAATATCTCAAGCATGTCATTTTAATCAAAATCGTTTGAGCCATTTTCAAGAAAATAAAAATTTTCGAAAAATGTTCAATGTAAAGAATAGTTCTTTCTTTTGGGGGGGGGGGCTATTTTCTTCAAAATCTTTGTGTCGCATCCTTAAAAGACATTCAACTTAAATATCAAGTTTGGTTTTTAACTGACTTTTCGTTTTTGAGTTATGCTGTCCACAGACACACAGACACACACACAGACCTTTTTTGCTAAAAATGCCTTTTTTGATTCAGGTGGTCTCAAAACATATTTCCGGTGAAATCTCGATATCGAATTTTTGCGTGGAATACAATACTTCCCCTACTTACCAGTAGAGAAAGTAAAAAATATCACAAACGAATATACAAGAACAGCAAGGACCTCTTCTGCAACATGGCCTAAGGTAGCACAGTTCTTATTGCCACTTGTACAAGATACGAATGATAACAGCTTGCTGTGCATTTTTAACAAACCTTATGCTGCGAACATCATAAAAAGTGTGTTTATTGCACACAACGGGGCCGTGACTAACTTCATGTTTATATATACAAACTGTGAGTTTCATTACTAATTAATGACAATTTTCACATAATATATTCCGTTTTCGTATGAAAATGTGCTCATATGTAGCACTTCTGTGCAATGTTTGAAAATCGCCTTTGTACAATACGTATCCTCGTATTAAAGGCTTAAAACCAACAATAAGCTATTAGCCACAATAGGTTATAAATGTGTTCCATTTAAATAGCTACACGTAAATTTTAAATATCATTAGTGAAAATAAAAAGAAGCTGGTGTTCTACGGTTAGATAATATTTTTTGTCAGCCAACCCACAAGTCTGCTATGTACATGTTTCCGATTCTTCGGAATTATTCATATTAAAGGCCATGGCAGCCAGAATCTGTGAACCAGCAAGTGAAGTAAGTGCAGAATCACTGAAAATGGCAGTGTCTATAGGAATTTTCACGCCATGAAGGCACAATGGGCTCTTGTGAACTATGCTTTTCTTACGGAAGAATCAAGTGTGCCAAATGTGTGTGTTTTCAAATGTGACTAAGATAAAATAGGAACCTGCATTTCGGTATGAAATGTGTTGAAGAATATGATGGTACGCACGAAAAAGCGCTTATACAATTATACATTTTTTTAAAATAATAAAATTTAAAATTTTGTTGAAATATTTTTCTCGCTCCGTACGTTAAAACACGGGTTTAAACCAAAATAATTGCTATGGAAACAATCTGGGTTATTTGCTTGCTTTCATAGGCCACGTTGACATTTAGATTATGTCAATATGTCTAAATATATTTCTTTAAAAAAATGAAGTTTAAAACAAAGTGTGTGGATTCTTCATTTATACAGTGGAATATGTCGTCCCTGGCTAATTCTCGTTCTACGAATCCACGTAAAAACTTCCAGCGACAAAGTTGTCAAGGAAATAATGAAATTATTTTTAGCTACATACAGAGCATGTCCAGAATCAAAGCATCAATGAATCACTATTTAAAGGTAACTATTTGTAACGGGCAAGGCACATAGCGCCAACAGACCTGGTGCTCCTGTCTTGGAGATGATAAAACCCAGATGTTGTATGACAGTTCAAGAATAGTAGTTCAGTGGAGGTTTTCAATAGGTTTCGGGAATCTGAGGCGTGTGTGAGTCTTGCAAATTTTCTGGTAATCGTGTGCATTGGAGTTAAATGATCAGAGCGCAATGGCTCGCAGAAAAAAGGATGAAATTATTAAAAGTGGTGAGCAAAAAACAATTCTTAGAGCATTTGATTATTTAAAGCAAAAGAACCCCGGAAAAATGACATAATAAGCGTCGTTGTGAACGAAAGCACCGTAATCGTGGCAGCGGAGTATATGTGGCAAAGCTGCGCCGATTCTCCAAAAGAGCCATTGTGCCTCCGTGACATGAAGATCACTATAGCTCGGTATGCTAGATTGTTGTGGAAGCGTGCCTGCCCATAAGCTAGAGGCCGGAGAATCGTATCCACACACTGGTACCAAATTGGAATGTGGGTTATATGGTGGGTCGAGGCCTAAATGGTCGACGGTCGCTGACTCCCTTAAAGTGCCAGAATAATGCGCCGTATAACCAGTACTAAACGAGCTTATTTTCATAAACGATCAACATAAGCAAAGAACAGCAAAATGGAAGCAATCTCAGTGAAACTGTATGATGTTGCCCCACGGGACACACAGCTTACAATGGAGTTATGTTGCTCCAATATTCCAAATGCTTAATTGCGACATTTTTAAGAGTTGTAGTTCAGAAATGCATTCTCAATCTGTATCATTTTATCTAACTCAATTTACAGTTAAACAGCCATGAACACTCAATTCAGAATCAAAATTTAAAAAAAAAAAAATCTGAGGCGTTGCACTCACATGACTTTCTCTACTCTTATACTAACCATTCTTGCAAACTCTTATTCCTATATCTTCTTCGTGTTAGATGAGATAAATATTTGCAGAAATTTATTACCTTCTTGCAGGTGCAACGGGAATATGGGAATACAGTAGACTTATAGCGGTAGTCACATTCTTTAAAGCTTTAAAATTCCGTTCTCTTTGCACAGTTAGCATATAAAAAACTAATAACAATGTTCCATATGACAGAAGTATAAGATCTCCAAAACTCACACAAATGACGAATATCGCCTAAATGGCTCACTCCACGAAGAAAATTATTCACACAAAAATTATGTGTTTTAGCAAGATCTATAGCTTTTGTATAGTACGTTTTGGTCTATTTCTTACGGTTTACCAGTTGTGCTAAAGTAAATAGGACCAAATGGGCTATAGCCAGGAAATTCAAGATAGACATTCCATTTGTCGTAAAAATATTTCAAACATATGGCATTTGAATCAAAATCGTAAGAGACATTTTCAAGAAAATCAAAATGTTCGAAAAAATTTTCATGTAAACGGTAGTATAGGATGGAGGAATTTTCTTCAAAATCTTCGTGTCGCATCCTTGAAAGACATTAAACTTAAATACCAACTTTGGTTTTTAACAGACTTTTCGTTTTTGAGTTATGCTGCCCACAGACTGACAGACACACAGACACACACACACACACACACACACACACACACACACACACACACACACACATACACACGCGGACCTCTTTCTAAAAATGGTTTTTTGGATTCAGGGGGCTTCAAAACGTATATTTCCGGTGAAATCTCGACATCGAATTTGTAGGTGGAACACAATACCACCTCTACTATACGTAGTAGAGAGAGTAATTAAAGGAATATAAGCCATATAACGCATAGCTATCCTCACATTAATCCCCAAATTTAGTAACAAAATTAAGCTCAAGTCATATAGAAATAGCTGTTCACCTTCTACCCGTAGCAATTAGAAGCAAATAAACCACAGCAAATTTTAACAAGGCATGATTCAACACATATTTAAATTAGCTTTCCTGATTGTACACCACTTGTGATGTGGGGTAAATTTCCCAAACAAAAACTCATACTCCTAAGATCTTGCAAGGCAATCGTAACAATACAACACTACTAATATAATCACAGAGACTTTGGTAACATCAAACCAAATGGTCGCATGAGGATTGGGATGACAATGACAAGACCACTGGTGTCGTTGGAACCAGTAAACCTGTTATTTATGCAGGTACAGCCTTTGGAAGAGGAAGGAACATTGTCTCTTTAGCCTGTTATTGTAGGTAAAATGGGATATGAAGGTAAGGATACGTTTGACAGTTTATTTCGACGTTAAAAAGTGAGGATAAACAGAGAAACGGGTCGTCGAAATAAAAGAGCCCTCCTCGAGGTTATAGATTGCATGCCAAAGACCAGGGTAAATCTTGCATTTCTAAACGCAAAATTAAGAAAAAAATAGATGCCTATAGGAATACTGGCTCCAGATAAAGAACGTGAAATACAGAATCAACCAATAATGAAGACATGACATTCGAATGAGGTATCATCACAGGTACCTATTAATTTTGCTATGCATTGTGATACCGCGTTAAATACCACCTGCATTTAGGAAAGTACCAAACCTATCGAGTATTTTCACAATTCTGTTCTTAGAACTATATTGCTAAACAATACAAAAAATCTGATGTGTTGCAAACACGTGACTTCTTCTGCTCTTGTACTAATCATTCTTACAACTCTTATTCCTTTATCTTCTTCGTGTTAGTTGAGATTTTCAGAAATTATCTGACTGTTTATTTGTGTTCTTGTAGGTACAATGGGAATACAGCAGGCTTTGAGCGATAGTAAAATCTTATAAAGCTTTGCGATTCCATTCTCTGCAGGGCTAAGATATAAAAAAAATTAATCACGATCTTCTATTTGACGAAAGTTTTAAGTTTTCCAAAACTCACACAAATAAGGAGTATCTCCGAAGTAGTTCACTATGCAAAAAAAGAAAAAAGTGGATATAAATTGTGTGTTTTAACAAGATCTACATTTTTGTATTGTGAGATTTGGTCTATCTCTTACGGTTTACCAATTATGCAAAAGCCATTCAGAGTAAACTGGACTACATGGGCTATAGTTAGAAGATCTAAAATATACATTTCTTTTGTCTTAAACTTTTACCATTTTAGTCAAAATCGTTACATCTATTTTCGAAGAAATCAGAATTTTCGAAAAAGTCTCCATGCAAAGGGTAGTTTAGGGTGAAAGAATTTCCTTCAAAATCTTCGTGTCACATCCTTGAAAGACATGAAACCTAAATACCAGCTTTGGATTTTAACCGACTTTTCGTTTTTGAGTTATGCAGTCCTTATACTCTAAAAATGCTTTTTTGGATTCAGGGGGCCTCAAAATATATATTTCTGGTGAAATCTCGAAGTCGAATTTTTGGGTGGAATACAATAGTTCCTCTACTTGCTATACGTAGTAGAGAAAGTAAATATAGAATTAAACAAGCATCAACAGAGAAACATGCAATTCCAATTGTGACGTCGGTACCACATATGAAGAAGACCGTAATACAAGAGTATTACAAATGAATGTGCAAGAACAGCAAGGGCCTCTTCTGCAACATGGCCTATGGAACTAACTATTCTTACTGACACTGTTCCAAGAACGAATGACAACAGTTTACTGGGCATCTTATAAGAAGTCAATATGTGGCGAAATGAGAAAAAAGTGTTTTTATTGCACAAAATGAGGCCTTGTCTAATTTCATCTTTATGGATAGAAACTGTGATTTCCATTACTAATTAATTTTATATCTAAATGACAATTTTCACACCATATATTCCTCGTTTTCACATAACAATGTGCTCATATGTAGCATTGTTGTGCATTGT
Source organism: Tenodera sinensis (assembly GCA_030765045.1). NCBI lineage: Eukaryota > Metazoa > Arthropoda > Insecta > Mantodea > Mantidae > Tenodera > Tenodera sinensis. The sequence goes on from CM060962.1 coordinate 250,169,730, forward strand.
TTGTAAATGACCTTTGTATCTACAATATGCATTCTCGTATTAACGGCTCAAGACCAACAATAAGCTTTTAATTATAAAATGTAATACAAGTAAAAGTAATTCATTGAGATATCTACAGGTAAGATTTGCGTACCGTTTGCGTAGGGAACAAGGCATTAGTGTTCCAAGGTTCAGTTGTTTTTTCAGCAAATGCAATAAATGCAGAATCACTGAAAATGGCAGTGTTTGCATAGCTCGGTATGCAGAAGATCAAACATGGCTGTGGAAGCGTACTGGGACTATTAGCTAGAGGTCGGTGGATCGTATCCACGCTACAGCACCAAATTGCGATCTGGGCTAGATGATGGAATGGGGCCCTAAATGGTATAAGGTTAGGCACTATCTTGAACAGTGCCACTGTTTTCTGCCGCCCCCCCCCCCATAGGATGGTATTAGTCCGAGGGGGCAGGGGAGCCGGTTTCCGAGTCCCACGTCCCCCTTGGGAGCACGAACCCGAAGGGGCAGAGAAGAACCGGGCTGATTCTAACTGGGAAATTTTATTGTAAGGGCCCTGCCCGCTGCTCTGTCGTGGCAGCGTCCCGGTCGCCCTTAGGATCTATTCGCCTGATCCATCCTCCCGGGTGGGTGGTACCCCGTTAGGGCAGAGACACAAAAGTTCGCCTTTCCCCCGAGGTGCTAAATTGCCCACTCCAAGTTTTCATAGTCATATACCCCTAACAGCCTGTATTAGGTAGCACTCAGAAAATAGGCGTATGGCATCTTTACTACTTGATCCAAGGGAGAAGCAAAATATCTAAATCGGGAATGTCCAACCTCTTCTCTTGGGAGACGCTTACACAATGAGCGCCGTAGCCCACTCCACTCCTCCAGTCGGAGGGATATACAGTTAGTATCCAGTGACGGACACAAACAGGCGATTCCATGGCCGTTTCTAAAGTCATACCTTGAATTTTCTGTAAATGTCCTCAGAAAGACCGTCATTCTGGATGATTTTTGCATAAATGGTAAACGGCAAGGGACAAGCAAAAGCTTCTTACCCAATAAAAATGTGGATCTCGTTAAAACACACAGTTTATATAAAATACTTCTTTTTTCATTTGAGTGAACCACTTCTGAGATATTCTTTATTATTTATTTGAATTTTTCAATGCTTATACTTTGTTTCAAATAGGAATGTGTTATTAGTATTTTTCTCTTTTGGCCTTGCAAAGAGAAAGGGCTTTCAATGCCCTCACATAGCAACCAGCTCTTAAAACATTTCACTATCGCTTAAAGGCCACGCTGTTCCCAGATTTCCCTTGCACCTACAAGAAAATTAACAATATGATAATTTCTGAAAATGTTTATGTCGATTAAAATGTAATATATAAAAATGCATTTGCAGAAATAGTGTGCGTAAGAGTGAGCCCAGTCCAGCATATATTTGAGAACAGTTTCTAAAAATTGAATTATATTAAAAGTCTGTATCCTAATACGTTACGTGACGACACTTGGTGTATCTTCTAAGGCTATGCACTTCGACTTTGTCGCCAAATATTGACATATTTCTGAAAACATTATCCAAAACAACATGGGATAGTACCCTTGGGTGCAATTAGTGAGCCAACGTCAGTTGAAAAAGATGGTATTTATTTATTGTGAATGCTGTAAGTATTGAGAATTGTTTGCTCATCTTTCCTGCAAGTTTGTTATATTATATTTACTTCTTTAATATTAGAATGCCCGTAGAATCATTTTGGCTCCTTTGCGAATATGTTTTAAACTATTACCCTTGTTTGCAACACTCCATGGAAATCGTTTTGTGACTTTTAATTATTGTTAGTTTGGGATAACCTGAAGGAATCTGATCGCATGCAAGTAATCCTTGCACCAGGAATGTTATGATTTACCCAAAATGCCCAATACAGTCAATTTGACCCCTAGTATTTCTTTATGTGAACTGAAGTTACTATGTACAATTTATACTCTTACTAATAAACGTTCTATGAGATTTCAATGAAAATTTACATTTCTTAGGTTTTCAAGAATGGTTAAGAATGTAGACAGAAAGATGTTTTCATTCCCTTATTTAGTGTCATTCTATTCATAACCAAAGAGCATTATTATATACTGACTGTGTTACTGAATAAGAGTCGCTGTTTAGTGCTAAGTTAGTGTCACATTTTGCTTGCTGCTTCTTCTGCTGTTGAAATGTTGTTCCAGAGGAAACTTAGTGAAGAAATACTTGCGTTCTTTAACATATACCTACCTGATGATGTGACAGAAGTTGAAACTACAGAAAAAAATTGAATCAGATGATTTTATTCCAGATGAAGAGACAGCTGTTTTAGAAAAGTCAAGTGCCGGTGAGTAAGTATCCCAGACAGAAGAAGAATTTTCAGATGTTCATTGTGCTAAAAAATCAAAGCTGTAGATTCATTCTAGAAATAGGGGAAGTGTAGCTGTTTGCAACAGCTATGATCCATATCTTGGAAAGACAATAAATGCGACACAGGACAATTTCTTTAGCTCAATCCTCCTTGCCAAGGACCTCGGGGTAAATGTAATGGCCTTATAGGGAGAGTCAACAAATTCCGAAAAGAAGCTCCCAATAATCTAAAATAAATGAAGGCATCATTGCACTCCACCACAGCTATAAACATGAAGAAACTGTACTCGCTGGTTATGGAGGTAAACCAAAAAGGAACGTTTTAGTTTCGAGCAGCATGCATACAGATGTCAAAATGTTAAATAACAAAAAGAAAACTCCTCACACGGTGAGAAGCTACAATGTAACAAAAGTTTAGTGTAAATATTATTGACCAGACAGCACGGAAATACTCAGTGCGCACAAACACCAGTTGATGGCCTATTATTCCTCTTAGAATACCTTTGATCTAGTGTCCTGAATGTTTGCGTTATTTACAAGCAAATAACCACTCGGCTGAAATTTCTGAAGACATTGGCAACAGAGCTCTCACGTGTCAACGTACACTGGCGGAAAAAATGCAACACCAGTAAGGACTGTGTTTATCAACACATGGGCATAGTATGTGGATATTGAGAGGTTACAGAACTGATGATTGACGTGTCTTGGTCGGTGGACAACAGATGGCACTACACAGCAGTGTCCCTATGCCTTCTGTGTCCACGGTGCAGGCAGTCACTGTGGCACCCTAACAGTTGAATGGTGGTGTCAAACGACACTCTAGGGTGTAGCGATGCCACGATAACGCGTACGTGCTCCTGTCTCACAGCTACAGCCATTTGAACGGGGTCGCATTGTTGGCCTCCGCGAAGCTGGATGGACATATCGACAAATTGCTGCACATCTTGGGCGCAATGTGTCGGTGCTGTGTCGGTGTTTTCAGCAATGGTCTGTGGAACATTCTCACTCCCGTAGACCAGGTTTTGGGCGACCACGTTCTACAGACGCACGTCTGGATCGAGGCATTGTACGGGCAGCAGTGAGTGCCCGAACACCATCCAGGGAGGTGATACGGGCTCAGGTAGCACCTGGAGTATCAGCACGGACTATTGGAAACCGTCTTGGTACAGCAGGACTCAAATCATGTGTGCCCCTAGCCAAGATACTACTTACACCACAACAACGTCATGCACATCTCCTCTGGTGTTAAGAAAGGGCTCATTGGACAATGGAATGGCACTCTGTTGTCTTCAATGATGAAAGTAGGTTATGCCTGTATGCAAGTGATGTCGTGTACGCGTACGGCGTAGAGCTGGTGAGCGAACTCGTCCAGAGTGCATTCGCCCACGATACAAAGGCCCAACTCCTAGCATCATGGTGTGGGGTGCCATCACTTACAACTCGCGCTCGCCTTTGGTGTTTGTGCAGGGACGTAAAACCAGTGCCAGCAACACCCAGCAGGTAATTAATCCTGTGTTACTGCCATTTCTTCAACAGGAAGGTGATGTGCTGTTTCATCAGGATAACGCACGTCCCCATACAGCTGAAGCAACGCAACGTGTTCTGTGTGGTATACAACTGCCCTGGCCAGCACGGTCCGCTGATCCCTCTCCCATTGAACATGTATGGGACATGATGGGAAAGAAAGTGACTGGGCCTCCACGGCCAGCCACAACCATTGCCGAACTGCGACAACAGGTGCAAGATGCTTGGGCCAGTGTATCACAGGTTGCCATTCGCCACCTGTACGATCGTCTGCCTGCACGAGTACATGCCTGTATTGCTGCCCGAGGGGGTTACACCAAATATTGATGCAACTATTGGGACATATCTCCTTGTGACATGTCTAGGTCATTTGTGCTGATTTTGTTATCATATGATACTATCATGACATACTACCACTCACTTAACTCTGTATTAAATTTAAGCAATCCTTGATGGCGTTGTATTTTTTTCCGCCAGTGTAGAATAGTGAAATCCAGAACAAGACAACAAGCAAAGCACACAGTACAATCTCTACTGCCAAACACTGTGATGTAGGTTAAAGGGCGATCAACTTCTAGGTCATCAGCGACCAACTACTGTGAAGTGAAACGTAAGTGTAAAAGGACGCACACAGCAGGGATTTGTAAATGTTGTAAAAATCACTGTGTGGAAGATGTGTTCCCAAAGTTGAATACACATGTATAGGATGTAGTATGACAGTTAATTAGTATGGAGGCATTCAAAGTGTGCACACTTTCACATAGCAAGTGAATAATTTAATAAATTAGACAAGGAGTGAAAATTGGCATGAGCATTCAAGGGTGGTTGACATTGTCGGGCATTCCAGTGTTAATTTGATACAAGAATGGGATATTTGAAGTTTAAAACCAATACTGTATGAATACTAATGAAGAAAGAACTTGATTTTGTATTGTCATTTAATGCATGCATTCCATTTTAACAACTAGACATTTCTAGCGTTTCAAAACTAAGAATAGCATTAGGCCGCTGCTCTGGGAGAGGGGTAGACGTAATGCCTTCCCATGGCTGTCCCTCCTCGACGGCACGTCCATACCTGGAACAGAAGATGGAATGGAAATGGAAATGGCGAGAAAACGAGAGTTAGGTAGGAGAGAAGAAGGGAGTGAGAGACAGTGAAAATGTGGGCGACCCAAGGAAAATATCTATGCGATAATCTACAGCTGTGGGTTTGGCTAGTAATAAATAATTCTGAAGAAGACACAGAAGACACAACTAATAAAATAATTCTAAAACCACAATTGTTCAATTAATGTTTATTGTCAAGTATATTTACAAACACAGTACAGAGAAACAAGGGTACAGATCATTAATTAATAATCGACCGTTACTTAGTTTATAAATATCCATAGTTATACGTTAACTAACTTTAAAAATGTTAGACTTAATTAACACTCTGCCAAATATAACACTGTGTCCAAATGACGTACAATGGAATGATTATTTGTCATTTCTAATTGCAAGCTAAATTAAAAGCTTAACTTACTATGGTCTCAGGAAGGATGTTTCTTCAGACCAAATTTCATTGTAACCTCAGTTATTACGTAATTATTGTAATATATTCCTTTGATGAGAAGTAATTTGTAAGGGCTAAATAATAACAATAGTGATAGTAGGTATTAACAATACTAATAAGTAAAATGTTATATCTAAGTCTTCAGATTCTTAAAATGCCTTTCAGAACGCAAAGGCTGTTTAAGTGCTTTACTTAAATGTTCCATTATTTCCCATAATCAAAATCACTCCCACCGGATCATAATCTGCTGTACGTGCTAGTCCATTCAAGGTGTATTTGCGTTCTCTCACATGGAACTAGTTAACATGTGCAAAACAAATATATCCTCCAAAATTAAGACTATATTGTATTACAACTTTGAATTATTTAAATAGAGGTATTTTGGTCTGGTCTTTTCAACCAGGCGAACTTTGGAGAGAGGTCTTAGCTTTCGGGTACTTAATGCCCTGATGATGAGAACGACATTAGTGCTTGACAGCTGTAGCCTTTCTGCAAAATTCACCTGGTTCATAGCCCGAGAAGATCTCTTCATACCAACGCCAGGAAAGCTACAAGTCATGGTTTCGCATATTTGCCACTTGCGGTAGACTATCCAAACACAGGCAATATAGTGAGCAAAGTACTTCTCATGCAAGCAATTTTCCGATGAGTTTACAATGACAAACTGCTTTGATAATAATCATCTGTCTCACAAATGAGTCGAATTTAAAGTTCTCATAAATCTGTTTACTCACTCAGATATGAAGTGATAACTATAAAATATACGCCTAATAACTATAAGTGTTGAAACTGAAAGTTTGTCCTTTGGAAATTGCGTAACCACCACATCTGTAATAATGGTGGGGTTAACCTTCAGGAAATAGCACAGTGCCTACGACCCGTACCGTTTTATACCACTTTTTAATTTCAAGTTTTAACAGACAGAAACATTATATTATATGCCTATCTAACAAGGGAATTGTGTTAGGAAGAGCCCAACAGACACAATGTTCTTAGAATTGCAGACTTAATGTTTACATTTAGTGTACGTAGTACATCAGATGGAACAGCCATGCCATTGTTGCCAAGCCAAACAAACTCCATGTACTGGACTTTCAATAGTATTTGCTAGTTATCAGGTATTAAGTAATGCAAAGTGAAACACTGCAAAAGAAAAAGCAGGGGCAAATAGTGAGCAGCACAGAGAGTAGGGACATGGTGCGACTAGTGTTGCTCAAAGTTATCTCCACGTGTAGAAAAATAAATGTCCTCTGACATGTTGGAATGCAGTTGTTATATGGCCTATGCTATTTTCTCAATGTTCGCCGCACCATATCTGTTATGACCAATACATTGTCTCTATGTAGTAACAGAAGTATTACGGTGTTTTCTTCAACATTGACATCTAAATATATATTACACATAACTTAAAGTTAAAATAATTGACACGGGGCGCAATATAAGTTCACTAGTATATGGTCCAGTATAATTTTTGTCCGTCATGGACTTTTCTGATCATGTGAAATCGTAGCTTGCAGAGATCAAACAAGCTTCAGTGGAAATAAATGCAAAATTTGACTCACCTGGATAGGTCATCAATTATTCTTATGCAAAGTATCTACTTATTATCTAGTAAGCACCTAAGAAACTCTTAACATACATTTAAATAACACAACTATGAATGATTTGCGATTTGACACAAGCACACATGCTTTGCATCTGTATCAGGATGAGTCCAAATCTTTCACCTATACAGCCTCATTATATCATGTAACACCAGATAATGTACTAGTGCATTCTTGGCACATTCTCCTTTCCACATTTCAGTAATCTAATATAATACCTCAACCAAATAATGTGTTAATAAATGCATGTAATATACAATATACATTCTACATTAGTTTATAATTTTGAGCAAAACGAACCACTATATTAAGAAATTTAGTAGCATCGAAAGCACCTATTACTACTTGGCAAAGCCATGAGGCGTATCGGAAAGAACGTGAAACTGCCGAGTTGTGTACGTGAGCTTATCGCACATACACAACGAGACAGTGTATGTACACTCTATTCAGATGCCAGCACATCTTCAGGACAGCAACGTCTCATATATCGGCAGATCATTCATTTGTATTGCATTACTGATTGTACACCAAGTTACTAGTATTTCGCTGTTCTAGTAAACAAGATAACAAACGATCGCAGCGCTCGACAACCAAGATGAATACGCCTCATCGCTTTGTCAGGTAGTATATTCAATATCATTAAATCATAATATGAAACACAAACATCGTTTACCTTGTTTATAAATATTAATGAACAACTTATGCCCTATATTGCACACTCACAAGCACTATTGATTCAGCTGCAGATTGCTTAAAGCTACATCTTTGAAAAAAAAAATATAACTACACGCAGTTTTCTTAAAATTCACCTAAAGTACGCTTACCGTAAACTATTACATTTAAAAGAATTTCACATTTGCAAACATCAGTCTGTTGTGTCTTATAGTTAAAATACTGTAGAGTACCTGGTTTTATTTTTTAAAATCTAGAGTGAGCTAAATGTCATGGGTTTTTAGGTACTATAGCTAAAGTATTTCAAAGAATGGTTTAATTACACTAATCAAACCAGACTTCACTATAGCAAGCATAATTTTACTAGCGTATTACTTATGTGTAGATAGGGCGGAATTATCTTGGTATGCTCTTCAGGTTATGTTACACTCATTATTATCGTGTTTATGACTAATTATAAAAAGCTCGAGCTCTATTTTTTGTGGTCCATTCACTGCATTCGGGCTAAAATTGTTTTGTGAACATTGTGGTGTTGTGTCTGCCCTCTACGTATAACAAAATGTATACCTACAAGTAGTATATAGCTTACAACTCTTTAAGTATATATTTATCCCGGTTGAATGAAAGGAGAAGTGAAAGGGTAAAATTCTCCGAGTTTGAAGCTTTTATGCAAATTAATTCTATGATTCTTTTTTTAGTCAAAATGTTACATGGTTCTTTGGTGACCTAAAAGCATAGGTACGTATTTAAGCTTTTAAAATACCGATTGAAAAGGCATGTATGTATGTATTCTTAAATTTGGTTCCCCACATCTCTTTAATGACTACCTCTGTAGCGTAGTGGCAGCGCGCCTGCCTTTGGGCGTAGGGGACCTGAGTTTGATCCCCGGTACCGGCATGGGAGTTTTCCCCACTGGAAGGTCTGGTCCGGGGTGCACTGAGCCTCGTTAGACGCCTATAGTGGACAGAGGTAGGGGACGCAGCGGCTGGGCGGTAGGCCTTGCCCCGGATAGGGCTGTTGCGCCGTGGGGTTAGTGTTTTTTTTACATCCCTTTAATTGCAATACCTAGTATTTATTGTGTATTTTAGGGAAATTTTGAAGATATGTTGAACTATTTTGCCTGATTTCAGACCTGAGGCCTCGTTAAACTATCACAAGACAACACCAGATGTAACCAATGAGTTACCTGTGCAATTCATAAAAGGGAATAAGCCTTTTTAAGTTATTTTCAATTGAGCTCATTTCGAAATTATTTTTTTCTAAATATATGTACCCTTTTATCATAAATAATACAGGATAGAAAGTTGAGACTTTCTAACCTTTATATAGTAATATATTTTTGCATATCTTCCGGATGATACTAGCACAGAGGGAGATTTAGAATTGCAACATTGAATTCCTTTTTAATGAAATCCATTTCTATCAACATAAGTTTGGTGCCTGCAATAACATACAATATACACAAGTCCGAGAAGTAAAATACATCCCAATTTTCCATGCCTTGTCAATATCTGTGTCTTCATAATACACGTCTGCAACTTCTTGAAACACTGAATTTCTACTGTCGTCAATGTTATTATTTTCTAACAACCACCTTGAGTTACGGTATCAGCCTTCAAATACGTAATTATCCAAAGCCTCCTAAATCATAGTAAGCCATCGCATTAGTTACAGCCGCTAAATTGGAAGCATTGCATCATCATCTTCACTCCATGTACTAGACACATTGTCTGTTCGGTTTTTCACAGCAGGTCTCTCCATCTCTTCTGCGGTCTGCCCACTTCTCTTCTACCTGCTGCTTTATAATTTTAGAGCTACTTTCGGAAGTCTGTCATAGTTCATCCTCTCCAGATGTAATAGCCAATTATTTCTATTAAGATGTATTTCTTCATTTATAGATTTCACTTGCAGCTCTGTTCGTATCACATCGTTATTTGTGTGGTCTAGTTTTGTACATCCTTTAGTTCTTCTCAAGAAATTCATTTCAGGTTCTTGTATTTTACTTTCCATCTTCTTTGTTACAACCCAAGCTTCACTTCCATATAAAAGCACTGGCTTTGCTATTGTTACATAAAATTTAATTATTGTATCCTTCCTTGTTTTATTTCTTAAAGTGTTGTGTAATGTTCCACATATAGTTTGAAATCTTGATACTTTTAGTTTGTCTTTCTGTGAGCCTATTTTGCATCGAAGGTACCTGAAACTTGAGAGTTGTTCTAAAGGTTGATTATCTGAAATAATTTTAGATGTTATTTGTTGCTTACCCCAAAAAGACATTGTCTTTGTTTTTGTTTTAGAAATGCTAAAATTATAGTCCTTACATATTTAACCTAATTCATATATTGCACGTTGTAAATCATCTTCATTTTTCTGTATTAATACTGCATCGTCTGCATATAATAAAGCCTTTATCTCTATTTCATTACTTAACCTAATTCCTTTGCTACAAATCTGCTTCCATTTTAGGAAAATATCATTAATATATGTATTAAAAGAAAGCAAGTGATAATGCACTCCATTGCCTGACTCCTTTATTTATTCCTATATCATGTACTTTTTCTTCACCTGTGTTTATAATTATATTTGAACCTTCACATAGGCTTCTCACTACTTTAATTAGATTTCTGGGGTATACACATTCTTCCATTACTTCCCATAGTTATTCTCTTTTGCATTATCAAAAGCTTTTTGAGAATCTGTAAATTATATATCAGTTGGTAAGTTAAATTCCCTTCTTTTCTCGAATATCTGCTGTATTATGATTATGAATATATTATCTATAGTATATCTTCCTCTACGCATCGCGTTACCGGAAATCCCAGGTGATGATGGACAAGTTCATTAAAAATTATTTCTACTAATAATTCGCTCAAAATAATAAAACAAGATCGTGAAAACATAGTGTGTTATACTTTCGTGTAAAATGCTTACAATTTCGGAAATAGATCTACAGACGTGTGAAAATTGCTAGGCTCAAAGCAAGGTTTTGATTATTTACTGCTCGAGGTCGTGTCTCCAATATGTTGTAGCTTTAGTGGGATAAATACTTACATACTTTTCCACCAATCACAAATAGATGACTGTCTACATCAAACGCTACGGCAAAACTATAGCCAGCCTTTTAACTTGTACTACTGGACAGACAGATGCATTTTTTTTTCTAAAATAAGTTTGCCTTAGATGGATCTTAGATTATCATTTTCAGTCATACCACCCCTCGGTTAAGATTATCTGTGAAAATTCAGGATCATATCTTAAAATTAAATAGTGTTGTATGATGTGCAGCTCTTGTTATGTGTAGTTTTTAGACACCCTGGGCTGGAAAATTGATCTCCCCCCCCCCAAAAAAAAAAAAAAAAAATTATTAAGTGAATATCTTATTGAAGAAAAAGAATATCCACAATAACAAATGCTGATAGGCATTTACTCCAGGAGTTGATGTAATTTTGGACACTTTTAAACTAATATTCGAACTCGGAACTGACAGGTTATTTTAACGTAAAAATAATACTGAGTGTAATAATTGTCACACTTCTGTATTATCTTGATACTGTAATAATGTACTCCTACACTAATATATGTAACTATGTATATAATATTAAAAGCACTTAAATAATAGATTATTTAACAGTCAATATTTTGAACAAAGCTCTTAAGCAAAAGTTTTAGTTCATTTTCATCATGGAGATGACATTTTACAGAGAGTCTTGTGTTTACACATATTACAGTATTATAAACAACCTATTAAATATACCTATCAAAAATATAGTCGTGTTTCATTAGTTCAGATAAGTCACAGACTTCCGAGTCCTCTTAAAATAAATTTAAAAAAGAAAACATTACGTGATTATGTAGAAATACACACGCTGTTACATAAATAATTGCAGTAAAATATTCAAAATAAATGTAAATAATCACATACGATAAGTTACGAAACGTTATTAGCCCCATGCAGTCGTGCTATAATTAAGCACACTCATGAATAAAGCTCCAATTTTGTAACTAGTTGTGCACTATACTATTTTTATGCGAATAACTCCGTGTCAATTATTGATCATTATAAAATATGCCGTTAAAATATTTTAAAAAATCAGTATAACTATTTAATTAAATTCCTGTGACTTCTGTAATATCTCTCGCTCAATACGTAACTTTATTACCTTCAAATTTGGATTGATTGTGAAACAAAGTCTATTCAATAGGTTGAAAGGAACTAAAACTTTAACTTTTTGACATAGTGTAAAATATTCGACAGCATCTATGCACACATTACAAATAAAACGAGAAATCAAAATGTCTGATGATGTGGTTGCTGGAACGTGTAATTAATTACGTATGCAAACAAGGCAACCGGCACTACCACAGCAAGAAATTATACGAAATGCGTTCTCCGTAAATGGGGTGCATACCGAATCACACCTTGAGTTCATAAGCTTTAACTCAAAATGTCCACTAAGTGTTAGAAACATTAGGAATTCTTTCGTCATTGATGTTCAAGAATTCTTATATAGTCCATGCTATTTACTACTTAACAACATAATGTTCTGACATATTAATGTTCTATTCTTATGAAGAGAACGTAAACAATTGTTATTTGCTTCATTACTAACGAACACAACCTGCAGTGAGCAATATAACTATTTCACTCTATTCCCTAACATGAGTACTACCAAGAAGTTACTTTTCAAAACTAATTTACAAAATAGCGACCATTCATCTCTGATTGCAGTAAAAAATAGACACCCATGATAGACATGATTAATCGAGGGTAATTAATAGTTTCTGCCTTCACTACCCACATATACCCACCAGTGTGTCAACAAAGGCGAAATGCTTTATTTCAGACGCCCTGTGTTGTGCTACCATAAATATGTTGGTTACAGATGAACGTCTGACTAATATTCGAACACTATATTGGTTATTTATTTATTTACATTCAGGAATCACACCATAAAGTTGGAATTACTTCTACGAAAACAATAAGCAATGACAAATTGGGTACTGTCATTTGTATTCCTGTAGTTCCTTGATACCAAGCTTCGGTCTGTTGACGATGCTTCATACCATTTCAGGAAGGATCATTCGGTCTTAATCTACGACTAATTGTCAGCACAAAGGGAGAATTTTTGCTTTTAATGGATACGACGAAGAGAACTTATCATTAATTATTAGAGAAATGTTATTCCTACTCTGTTTCTGTCTTTCCACCTTCTCTCTCTCCCCTCCCTCTCTCTTTCTCTCTCTCTCTCCCCCTCCCTCTTTCAGTGTAAGCTCCGCAGGAATTCAGCTCTCCCAAATTTTTCTTAGGCTTGTTTAGCAAATCAGTGGGAGAAAGGAACAGAAGATTTTCGGCTAAATGTGTAATTATATTTTGGGGAAAAAATGCCATGCCAGCACAAATCTAATCCTGAAGTTCAGCTTGTGCTGCGCTTGTACTAGTGTTGATTCACCGGCCTATTTATCTTATCTTTCTTTCAATTGGAGAGGTATACCTTAGTGATTTGTAATTTATTGTTTTTCCCACATCTTTCAATAATTTTCATGCAACCTAGTCGATTGTCTCAATATAGCCCCCTTGAATGTGTGGCAGCCTTTCAGACTCCCGAGAACTCATTTTCAGAATATAACGTATCCACCATAGAAAAACTATCTTCGGGGGTTCGACTTAGTAAAAATAAGTCACTATACGAGCTCTTACAAAGTCCAGAGAAAGTAATACTCAGATGGGGTAAAATTGGAAGAACAGGACTTCTGACACCATCTGAGTAATGTCACCGTTATTTTCTCCAGAAATTGGTCTCCTCTTCTGTTGATATGCTGGTTCTCTCTACCCCGCATTCTTCCAAAGTTTTGCTCACTTTTGTAATAATAATGTTGCCCTAACAATGAAACTGATCGCAATTCATTAAATCTCTGCAGTGTTCACACTTTTCCCAGAAATTCTGCTCCCCAGTCTCCTCAAACACTCTCCTAAATATCAAACCACGGCATTAGCTGCGGATAATTTTGACTAAGATAGAAATTACGGATGGGGATAAAAGTGTGAAAATTAAAATAACACACCCATTTGCCCCTGTATCTCTATCGTGTGCATCCGATGTCCAGTTGCAGTTCATAAAAGTTCAAAATATATACTTATTGCCCAATGAGAGAGTAGCAGTTTTTTTGGGAAGAAAGTACAAGTTTGACGATACGTTTAAGAAATACTAAAGGTATTAAGTTAATAGCGGCATTTATTTAATGGCATCGAAGCACAAGAACAGAGTGATAATTGTGATCTATTAGTTCCTCCGCAGTACCGCACACTCCGAAAATGGTTGGTAGCAAAGCTATTGTTTAATTCCTGTCAAGGACATGGTGGTCACATTCCGTGTCCAAAGCACCTTCCCTGTTGTAATAAGAGTGTTGAATGATAGTCAGTGTCAAACTGTCTGCCAGAAGGCAAGAGTGTCTTCATCTAAGCTGAACATGTTTTCGGCTGAATAGCGTTTCCAGTGCCGTCAATGGACTAGCAGGGCTAGGCAGTCTCCTAAATACATAAACATTACTACATTTCATATTTTAACTTAGAAAGTTTCAAGGCATGACAACATGAATCTGTAGTTCGTTCGCTCAGCGCCACCTTTGCAGTCATCCAGCCAAAAGCACACCCATCTCTTGCTGGTCCAACAGCGTTATAGCTCATAAGGTGAGACGTGAACAACTCTTGCGCTTAGGGGAAACTGCATTCCTTCCCTCCTTCTCTGCAACGACTGAGAGGGGAGAAAGGCGGGCGAGCTCGCCGCGAATGAGTAAACATTACTATAACAGCGTGCAGCTGAAACAATTGCAGTTCACATGAAAGTAACGGTTGGCACACAGCCATAGTTATAGCCAAATCACTTTGCTCGTTATAATGCTAATGTTTATACATATGTGTCATTAGCAATATGCACTAAAGCTATGCTAGCTAACTTCACTGCTTCGTGGACGGAAACGTTATGTCTTGCCTCTCGACCTATATCAGTCACGCCTAACAACAGCCACTGTGTCTGTACGTACCAGTAATTAGTTCGGAGCTTTGCATTTTCAGCTAAAACAAGACATTATACTAAAGGGTAAACCTCCTGTCTACTCCAGATGTTTCTATGAGTAATGAATATCGAATACTACAATTCTTCAAAATGGCCAAGTGCTTGTAAATCGAAAAATAAATTATTTTGCTGGCCTTGTACTCTTTTTGAAGCTGACAGAGGAGTATAGAATAGGTAAATTTCTCTGACACCAGCAACTTTCACTAAGCAAAGATTCATCATGCGAAGACGCAATCACATTTATCTGCGTTAACAAAATTAAAAGCTTTGGTAAAACTGGGATGGACTAAGTGAACAGTCCAGGTCAGATGTTTTAAAACACAATGCCGAAGTTGACTCTAATAGAGAAACAATGAAGCGATTAATCGATTTAACTTGTTTAATGCCAAAACAAGAGCTACATTTTAGAGATCAAAACGAGAATAATGAATCCCTTAGTCGGGGAAACTATATTGAGCTTTTGCACATGCTATTCAGCATGACATCAAATTAGATACGTACTTAAAGAGCGCTAAAGTTTTCAAAGTAACATCAGTTCATCTTCCCGAGATCGTTTTTTTTTTTTTTTTTTTTTTTTTTTTTTTTTTTTTTTTTTTTTTTGGTTTTGTTGCTTCGTTCTCATTCGTTTTACTTTCCTCTACTGTAGCATATATATTCTTAAAATTGTTTCGAGATTTTCGAATGAAAGAAGGTATGGTCATTGCCACTTTCACAATGCACTAATTTACATCAAAAGTCTTTGTTTGGGGAACATTGAATGATGTATCAGGGACAGCAACAATATGACAATGTTTCCAACAGGAAACAAAAGCGAAGTCCTTCAATATGCTTAATATACTCTGGCACAACAAAAGTGTCACTATTTCAGGAGTCTGGGTCATCAACAATGTGCTAAAAATGTGATCAATTCTGTCCATTTTCATGCACCATGTTTACGAACCTTGAGCTGTAATTCCAACGCGTAAGTAATGTTGCTGGAAACCTCTTTTTGACTTCAGATGCACTCAGTGCACTTACATGCTTTGTTCAATGGGAAAAAAAAAAAAAAAAGAACAATAGCCAGTCGATGTCTTGAAATATATTTTACATCCCTTTGTGAAC
Organism: Tenodera sinensis; assembly: GCA_030765045.1. Taxonomy (NCBI): domain Eukaryota; kingdom Metazoa; phylum Arthropoda; class Insecta; order Mantodea; family Mantidae; genus Tenodera; species Tenodera sinensis. The sequence continues at coordinate 250,185,627 of CM060962.1, forward strand.
CGTACTGATTGGTTAAAAACAGGTTAATTCGATAAGCATAGCAGTGGACAAATAATGCATAGAGAAATATTTTCTTCACTAGTGCTTGCAAGCCTTTAAATTACAAGAAAATGTCGCAGCCTTGTCATATCCTTGAGGTACGAGCGTGCTCTCACACTCTCACTGAAAGTCCGTAACGATGCTATACACATGATCACTTAACAAAACTGCAGAACGATTATTGCTGACATCTGCAAAGCAAGAAGTTTTTCCTGAATTTCCCCTTTTTCTTACAATGAGCGGCAGTGGAAAACTGAGACAATTTTGCGACATCCGTTGTTTCGTCCAGCACTAAAACACCATGAGGTGTGTATATTTACTGACATGTTCAATGTTCACGGGCTTCTATGGCTACTTGTTAACTCACTAAACGCAATCTAATCTAATCTTCTTTCCTTATTATGTCTACAACTACGTCAGTAGTGCTTTCAATAATATATTTACGCATGGAACACTCAGACTTTCCCAACGTTTATTATCAATCGGAAAGGCTCTATTGCACAACATTCAAAGTCAAAGATATTTTTATGATCGCGTCATAGAAAAAGTAAAAATTTGCTCCAAAAGCAGACAGGAAGATTCCTTTAACCTACATATAAAGTAGGTAAGCTTTATTTTCCTTCTAATACGTACTAACCATTATAGCATTTTAAAAATATTTTCTCTTGTGTAGATATGTTAAATAGTGTTGTGACAGTTCCATTACTGCGGTCCCACTGGAAAAGTCACCGCGTGCCACTGAGCATTTCTGATTTTAACGCACAAAGTTTTTAAAGAAAATTAATTTACAGAAAGGTGAAACAAAAGCTTATAGAGCAGTTTCCAAATTTCTGATTAGTGTTTCGGGTTGCTGTGTATTATTTAATAAATAAACTTCTTGAAACGGTTCTATTATAGATACGAATTATTTCTATTGGGGTGCTGCAAAGTAAAGAGCTTATAATGATAAACTAAAAATTAAATATGTGAATAGTGCCTTCAATAGAATGGTGGGCATTTTCAACGCCTTCTGGAAATGCTACATTAGTTATGATTCCTATTCATGTGTTGTCTCTTTCTCCTACTTTTTCCAAATCCACTCCAAACAGTTCACCATTGTTGCATCGCGTTTATTCTCCCTGTGGAGGGAATTAAAGGTTACACTGTAAGACATTTAGGTATGCTCCAAGTTTGCCCATGCTTTGTGAGGCAGGGAAAAGGGTAACTATGTGAGCAGAATTTGCAAGCGGATTCCACACTGTACAGAATATTCTTACTTAATAGCACACTACAGACAGTTACGCCCGTCCTTAAATTTCTTTAGGTTTACTTTTATAAACAGTAAACATTATAAAGGGATATGCAGCAGGCAAAAGTGGTTTGGTCACGAATCACCTACTATTATCCGTACCGATCTATTGTACTTATTAGATACATAGGTTTAAAGGTATACACCTTGTTATTGAAGACGTAAGCACAAATGCGTTGTACTACTTGAACGACAACACTCACAAGCACGTATGTGTGCTAGCAGGCATGGCAACGGACAAGCCCGACCTCATCACAATGCATGCACTTGAGGGCAACAAACTCCGCAGTGAAGTGGTTGCGATGGACGGATTTCTTGGAGCCGTTGCAGATCGAACAAGGCAGCAGGCGATATCCTCCACATACCTGGCACGTAGACACGGCGTCAGCACTCTGGAAACATGAAAAAGATGGAACTTAATCAAGTGTATCGTCCTACAACAGTTAAAGCCATAGGCGAAAACAGGAAGGTGATAGGAGGGGCTACAGTTCCCCACTCCACCATTAATCGCAAAATCAAACAACTAATAAAATACACATAAGAATATACTTTTCTTTCAAGCACATACAACATATCCTATTTGCTTACAACCTTTGGTCGAACTATCTTTTTCTGGTGTTCTTTGTTCTGTACTAAGTCATTACACCTATCACTAAACATTTATTCTGTCAACTCATACAAAGTTTTACGAATTTAGTCACTATCACTAGCATTATCATAACCTTTTCACACACATTTTTCACGTGTTTTGGACACATGGCTTTCAAACATCGAGCACAGTGCGTTTAAACTTTTGTCTTTTCTATGACTCTATTTTTACTCAAGGCTCGCACATTACTTCCTAGAAAGGTACCAAAGATCACGAAGGTTTCCACTTATCCATTATGTCATAATATGTCGATAAGAATGACTGGGGTGTTCAGAACACCCCGTGCGACCGCTAAAGTGTTAAGTAGCCATAAGCTACATGTCTAGCAACACTAGACACTAAAACAGTGCAAGTACTTTCGTTCGTTAATATTCCAGAGTGATAATGTTGTTCCCATCTCACAAGAACCTCTTATGATGGGAATATTTGTGAAGTCTTGATGTTTAAGGGACCTGAATTAACAATTTAGCCAAGAGTCCAGGAGTAAGTTCGAGTCGCCTGGGTTAACCCAGGCGGATGGTAAAGTGGCCACGGTACCTATCCGTTTAGTACGGATGTACCCCCAACTGACGTGACGAGCTGCTGGCAGGCTGACAACAGCCCGAGGTGTGTCAATCGTGTACCTGCCCTTTTAGGGCTTAACCACTTTATGATGGGATGTGGGGTTTTGCAGGGTGACGGTTGAAGTTTGTGTTGTAGGTAGTAAGGAGGTAGCAACTTTATGCTCCTCTGCGGCTGCATTCCAGCATTCGAGAACAGGTCGTACAGGTTCTCCTGTACGGTATGTTTATCTGCACAGCACCTAGCTGCGTAATGCGACTTTATCTGTGCAGTATTTAAGGTGTTATAATTTTTTCAAGCTTTGGTGTCTGTGGGCATGGTTTCTTCCTGCGTACCAGAGTTTGGATGCAAGAAGGGGGACAGGAATAGGTGTTGGGGTGAGTAAGTGTTAGAAGGTGAGTGAGGCATTACCGTTACCCAAGGGCGTCCTTAGGAAGGCGGTAACTTTTCCTTCTACGAGGTGCTCTGTGGTCGTATTGACCTAGTGCCCGTACCAGTTGGTTGGCGTGGGAACTCAGTTTGGTGTGCATGGTTAGGGATCGCTCCCTCAACAAGTCCATGATGTAGAGTAGTCCGGAGTGGTTGTGAAGGATGTAAGACGGGAATCTACGCCCGGTATCATATATTGTTCTCAACGCCCTATTCTGCACTGTCTGCAGTTTGCGTATGGTGCGCGGGGAGGGGGTGCCACCGATCCCCAGGCTTCGCAGCCATACAAGATAAATGGCGGGATGATTGCCCGGTAAATGCGTAGTTTTAGGTAAGTGGGCACGGGGGAACGGAGGATAGGGTAGAGCTGTCTTACTAACTGAGCTGCAGTAGTAGTAGAGTAGTAGTAGTAGTAGCAGTAGTAGTAGTAGTAGCAGCAGCAGCAGCAGCAGCAGCAGCAGTAGTAGTAGTAGTAGTAGTAGTAGTAGTAGTAGTAGTAGTAGTAGTAGTAGTAGTAGTAGTAGTAGTAGTAGTAGTAGTAGTAGTAGTAGTAGTAGTAGAGTAATATTTGAGGTTGCGGAAATAAAAGTTCTGGGATGTGTAGCTTATGGATCAAAACAGAAACGGGAAAATTCTATCATAAATAGAAACTAAAGTACTGAATAAAATTAGCGCTCCATATAGAACTATAGGAGTAAGGACACTGCAATGTTAACTGCCTCTATGGTCGAGTGTTCAATGTTCTAGCTTCTCAACCCAGATTCTGCATATAAATGAGAAGTCCATCGTAATAATATAATTGATTTTTGATATTTGAGTAGCCTCTAATGCGTAAAGGTTCAAACTCTTGTTCAGAATGGAAACATTATGCAAACTTGTACATAAGCTGTGGAAAATATGTCTAGAGATAGTTTGATAGCTATTATAGACATCCTACTGTGATTTTTACCATATCCTACAGAGCAAATGCACAAATATGTATCCTGATTGGCCAATTTTGTCCCATTTTGTCAATGTGGTAGTTTTAAAACATGTATAAGATCCGTATGATTGAAAATAAGGGTTAGGCGTTAAGAATTGAACATATAGTAGGACTAGATTTTTTGAGCCGTAAGGTAGCCTGTTATTTGTATGTGTCCTACAGTGAAATATACAGATCAGGGGTAGTCAACTCTGGTTTCGCAGCCCGTCCGGTCATTTTCACTGTTCCGTCGAAACGTCAAGATGCGATGTGAATCTATGATTACAAATTCTTCCTTTTTCGAATCTGAAAAGAGTTTCACAAATTTATTCACAAATTCATTTTCAATTTCAGAGTCTGAGATTCATTAATACTCCACATTCGATGGAATGGAAATAATGGAATCCAAAAACATTATGGATCTTAATTTGATTGACTTTTGAAAATATGTCCCTTCGGAAGGATTTTATGAAGTTCAATCTTGCTCTAAGGCTCATGTGCAGGTCTGACTCTCCGCGTGTATTTGTGAGAAAACTTTTTCTGCCATGTATATTTTAAAGAAGAATTACGTTCAACTGTTACACACGCAAATATCGCTGATATTATTGTTCTGTATAATGAAAAACTAATCCTAGTGTTGAGAAATTAATTGATAAATGAAAAACAAGTTCTAAAATCACTTAGACATCACAGGTAATCAAAATTAACTACTCACCTTTAAATGGTCTAAGAAGGAGTATTTCTTATTATTCAATCTGTATCTATTTGTGATAGTTTAAAAAGGACGTGTAAAATTATATGCTCTTTCAAAATAAAAAGGTGAATAAAAATAGTTGCATTACTTTTAAAACATTATGTTTTCTATATCAGCCAAGCTAAACTTACATGCATACTTTACTAGTACTTAAATAACATAGACGCGGCGGCCGCGGGCGAAGGAGGATTAAGTGTCAGGTACCTCACTACCT
>CM060962.1:250193021-250205521 GCA_030765045.1 Tenodera sinensis
GTAGTAGTGGCAGCAGCAGCAGCAGCAGTAGTAGTAGTAGTAGTAGTAGTAGTAGTAGTAGTAGTAGTAGTAGTAGTAGTAGTAGTAGTAGCAGCAGCAGCAGTAGTATTAGTAGTAGCAGCAGCAGCAGCAGTAGTAGTAGTAGTAGTAGTAGTAGTAGCAGTAGCAGCAGCAGTAGTAGTAGTAGTAGTAGTAGTAGTAGTAGAAGCAGCAGCAGTAGTAGCAGTAGCAGCAGCAGTAGTAGTAGTAGCAGCAGCAGCAGCTGCAGTAGTAGTAGTAGTAGCAGTAGTAGCAGTGGTCATTATTATTTATATAGGATGTCCCAAAATTAGACCGACAAACTTTGGGAGCTGATAGATAACATTATTTAAACACTTTTTGTTAAAGAAAGTTTTTGCTGCGGTGCTTCATGTAAGTGCTAGACGAGTTAATGTTATAGATTACTGCCCCCCCCCCCCCAGTTTAAGTATTTACGGCAAAATCAACAATGCAAATTAGTATTGCATTTATCTTAGTAAGGCACACAATCTTAATCCAAGATACAAACACAGAACAGACAAAATCTCATTGTTTACAGCTAATCACAGCTTTACTTTTCAAACTTAGACCGACAAACTTTTAAACTAGAGAAATGGCTGGTGTCTTTGCGAGAGTACAGCAGAATAGGGCATGTCGATGCACTCTGTGTTAATCGCTATGGGCGTGCGTTCCATTTACTTTGAATAGTAAAGCTGTGATTAACTGTAAACAATGAGATGTTTGTGTTTTGTTTATGTGTTCTCTGTTTCTTGAATTAAGATTGTGTGCCTTACTAAGATATCTGCAATACTAATTTACATTGTTGATTTTGCCGTAAATACTTAAATGGGAGGCAGTAGTCTATGACATCAACTCGTCTAGTGCTTAAACGAAGCACTACAGCAAAAAATTTTCCTTAACAAAAAGTGTTTAAAATAATGTTATCTATCAGCTTACAAGGTTTGTTGAACTAATTTTGGGACACCTGTGTATTTGTCTATTTATTTATTTACAGAGTTTTAATCTTTACACATCTTTCTGTGCCTAAATAATGTTCCTTCTCCACTCATTCCTGTCCATCTATTCCATTTCTTCCAGTCCTCTTGCTCTCATTTCACTTCTCATTTCCTGCATCCAAGAGTTTCAAGGTCTTTCTTCTTCCAGGTGGACTCCATTCCAAAATCCTTCTCGGTAATCTGCATTAATTCCTCTATTACGTCCGTACCAACTCAGCTTTTATATCTTACATAGTCTAATATTGAGTTCTTATTGTTCTTTTTTTTTCTCTTGTATGATTATTTCTTCTTTTTCGGGCTAGGGTGTACCAACCCGGCTGCCGGCCTCAGGCTCACTTATATACGGCGTTATTTTATCACAAATGGCTCTAGTGATTTTTCTTAAAATGTCATATGTTTAAGATATTATTATGGCAAATGAAGCTAACTTATATACGCCGTGGAAAATCATCCAATCGGTATGGGTAGGTAATCGTTCAGCATCTCGTATCCTCCAGCCAGAATACTGACTTTAGTAGACGAGGTGAGTGAGTGAGATTTGTTTAAGGGCCCGTCGACAACTAGGTCATTAGGGCCCGTTAGTAGACGTAATCGCTGCCAATTGCAGTGCCTCAATTTTCTCACGAACGTTTCTTTTTCTCTAAATTTATTTTCAGCCCCCATTTATTATCATATTCTTCTAGTAATTTTCTAAGCAAAAATTCCATATCTTCGTACTCTTGCGCAATTACTACCTGGTTGTCCGCAAATAATAGTTCATATATTGTGCTTGCCTGTCAATTGGTACTCTCAATAATAATAATAATAATAATAATAATAATAATAATAATAATAATAATAATAATAATAATAATAATAATAATAATAATAATAATAATAATAATAATAATAATAATAATAATAATAATAATAATAATAATAATAATAATAATAATAATAATAATAATAATAATAATAATAATAATAATAATAATAATAACAATAACAATAACAATAACAATAACAATAATAATAATAATAATAATAATAATAATAATAATAATAATAATAATAATAATAATAATAATAATAATAATAATAATAATAATAATAATAATAATAATAATAATAATAATAATAATAATAATAATAATAATAATAATAATAATAATAATAATAATAATAATAATAATAATAATAATAATAATAATAATAATAATAATAATAATAATAATAATAATAATAATAATAATAATAATAATAATAATAATAATAATAATAATAATAATAATAATAATAATAATAATAATAAATAATCCTGTTGAGATACAGCCCAACGTTTGGTGGACACCGATCCTATAGGTATGACTGGCACTTAAAAGTGCGCACCCCAATGGGTAGGGTTGAAGCAAGGTATATTCCGCGGACCGGAACCAGAGTTACAGGGACTCCACAAAATATCCGTCTAAAACTTAAAAAGAAAAAGAAAAAAAAATTCTAGCAGACAGATAGAGGGCAAAAAAAAAAAAAAAAAAAAAAATATATATATATTTTCAACACGCAGAAACAACAAACAACATTACAGTTTATCTGTTCTGCGTTTTTCATTATTTTTCTCTATCATGTACCTATAAGACATAGTAGGAAGTAATGCATTCTACCCAAAAACTCGCTGCCGAGCTTATAATGGAAACATGTGAAATAATTTGTAGGAACAGGGTCTATCTACCTCTCTCTCTCTCCCTCTCTCTCTCTCTCTGTGTGTGTGTGTGTGTGTGTGTGTGTGTGTGTGTGTGTGTGTGTGTATGTGTGCGTGTGTGTGTGTGGAGTCAACCATTACGGTGATATTTCTTGTTATTTCTGTGACGTTTGCAATACTTATACTTTTCTCAAATGAAAGCTCGTTATTGACTTTTTTTTATCTCGGCCGGCCAAAGAGAAGGGAATTTCATATAGAGGCCAGCTTTAAAAGATTTGAGTATTGCTCAAAGCCTATTGTATTCCCATATTCTCCTTGCACTTACAAGCAAATAAATACAACACATCAGATTTTTTAATCGAATGTGGTAGTTCCGTCTTGGGTAAGCGCTAGAGAAATGTGTTAATAATATTAGCGTAGAGAAAGGAACAGAGCCGAAACAAGGAATTACTTCAGTGACTAAGAATAATAAATCACACTCATGAGACAGAAATTAAGTTATCACCCATATTATGACACCATTATACGATATCAGGTGCATCTCTGTAACTTCTTGTTTAACATGCGCGGTACGCAATGGATCTAAGAACAAGCTTAGCCAGTTTTCACCGGCAATGTTTCGATTTCTCGCTGTGTTTTGTCCCAGATGAAGTCAACGGCGTTGCCAAGGTAGGAAGTATGTAGGCTACAGAAACATTATGGTTACACAAGTACCAGGCAAGGACGTCGACAGTCAGCTTATCATTTTCATTAAACTGTTTTTAACGCTTGCCCTAGGGGGATGTGTAGCGAAACATTCTGCAAGGCCGTTCGTGGGGAAAGTGACGAGAGCCGAAAATTCTAATGCGGCACACTTGGCTACTGTATATTTGGAACAGAAAGGAAATTAGTATCTCAAGTTCCACCTGGCACCTTATATCATTACAAACTTTCGATGTTACACTTCCCAGATTGAGAACCTCTTTTGTAAGATGACTTTAAAGGAACTTGGGGAGTGACATATGTGCCAAAAACATACTTTAATTATAGCTTTTTATATGTAAATACACTTGTTTTGCTTTAAACATATGGCATTATAGTTGTATACATTCTACGCTCTTTAAAGTCGTGATAACGATAAAAACGTCAATTTTTAGGCACTTAAAGTTTATGTAACGCGTTCCTTTGCGGTTTCCTCCAAATTGCAGGTTTAAGCCTAGCAATCCCAAAGCCTTATTCCAGAACTTAACTGGGTTGGGGGGGGGGGTTACTTTGTGACCACCATTGGTAAATGAATGTCTCAGCAATCTTTAAAACAAATTTATTTTAACATTGGGTATTATATATTGTCGTGTTTAAAGGTAATGTTTAACACTGTTTAGCCATTTCTTTTTAACTAACGTCCTCCAACATTGTGCCATATCGGACGAATGAATGAAATGAAATGGGTGAAATGATGCTCAAATGAGCCCGAGGTCCATGGAGCTTTAATTTACCCGACATTCGTCTTCTCAGAGTAGGGAAAACCTCGGATAACTTACCCTAAGCGAGATTCGAACTCGCGACCTCTTGAACATGAGGCAGACACGCTAACCATCACGCTACCGAGGCGGGAAAATTTTTTACATGAATCACATTATACCGACGGGGTAGAGCTTTATGACCACCTTGACATGTAATTGTTTCTCAAAAGACCAACAATGAAAACTGAAACAATTACGCAATCCAGTAGTAGAAACGGTGATTGACAATAACTATTAACTGCACCTTTATTAAAAAAGAAATTAAATGACGCACTTTATAAAATTACAGAAGGTGGGCATAAAATACCCCCATTGGTAATGCTAGGTTTAATTTCTGTACCGTTTAATAATGCTATTTGTAATGCAATTATGTTAAATATATTGTATTTTAATTACAACTGTTAGAACCATTCTTAAGTAAATAACAAATAACTGACGTTTTCCATGTAAAGGGTATTTTGGGCTGAGGGAATTTTCTTCAGAATCTTCGTATCACATTCCTAGAAGTTTTTTCTTAAACACACATTTTTACACAAACAGACGGATACATCGACTTATTTCTTGTGATTTATTTGTATTCAAGAAATCTCAAAACGTGCATTTCCGATGAAATCTCGGTATTTACCATTGTAGAGAAAGTGAAAGGAATACACTGAGGTGGAACTGAAGCTGTAGTGTGAAGAACACACAAAACCATCAAGCATGTCCTGGCTCACTCGGATAAATTATTGAGCAGTAATTTCGGTGGTACACTCTCCAGTCACTGCACGAACTTCTATTGTGATGGTACTAGAAACTCACAGGGGTTGTTCAAAGTAAGCTCCATCCTGCTCTGTATAGAATGCGACCCAACTCATCGATTCTCCCCGCACCCTGTCGGTCTGGGTGGCTCAGTTGGTTAGACGCTGGCCTACTGATCCCAAAGTCGCGGGTTCAAATCCGGCCCAGACCGATGATTTTTTAAGTGTGCTTACAAACGACAGCTCCATGTCAGTAGATTTACTTGTATGTAAAAGAACTCCTACGAGACGAAATTCCGGCACACCGGCGACGCTGATGTGGTCCTGGCAATTGACAGCGTCGTTAAACAACAAAATAAGTCTGTCCCTCGCACCCTGCATATCATTTCAGATATTATAGTTGCATTTACTGCCTGAATTCCGTTTACGAGGTTATTTCTTGGAGATATTTCTAGACGAACATGATCTGCCTCGTAGATCCAGAGAAAAAGGCTGAGCTTTAACGTGCATGAGAAAACTAATACGAGCGCTAGGTGAATATGATTCTAACTCAAGACAGGCATTCAAGCCCACTATCTCTATTCGAGAGGACCATCGGTCTCGGGGAACCGGCCATCGACATGCAGCTATGTCTAGACAATTTAATCAACTACTCCAGAAGTATGCATCTTGCACTGTGGCGTGTGTTTTGAGATTGGAACTCAAAATCAGAGTAACGAAAAATCAGAAAAGCATCAAATTTGGCATTTCAATTAGGTACCTTTTAGGGATGCAATGCGACTATCTGGGTATGCAGATTGTACTACATTACCGTAAAAGATAGGGTGGCCATATGCTCTAACACTGAAACCTGAAGGTCTATTCTATTATTCTTCATCTTTATCGTTTCTAGCTAAATATATCTGTACCTTTAACAAGCAATTATGTGCTACTAACTAGACTCTTTCCTGGGAGATCTTAATAAGTATACAAAAATGTAGATCTCGTTCTTTTTTATATCGCAGCCGTGCAAAGAGAACGGAATTTCAAAGCCTTCATATACCGACCAGCTTTAAAAACGTTGACTATCATTCTAAGGGCTTCCTCTTGCACCTACAGAAAATTAATAATAAGATAATTTGTACAAATGTTTATCTCGATTAACATGAAGAAGATAGAATAAGAGTTTGTAAGAATAGTTAGTACAAGAGTAGACAAGGTCATGTGAGTGCAACACATTGTTATTCGTACGTTATATTCGTACGCGTTACATGACCAACCACAATTCGAATTCGTGCCTTCGATTCCACTTAGATTATAGTGCTTTTAAATGCTAATAAAATCTAGGATGAGGTATTTTGACACTGTGCTGTAGGAGAAAAACACCCCGTTTACCAAAGCTCCATGATGAACACCTGTAGCGTTTTTCACCTGTAGGTATGTGGAGTTAATATTATAAGAGAAAGTCGGGAGCTATATTACATAACCAAACAGCTAGCGGCGAGAGGCGGGCCACTGCTGCTACCATAGCCAAAATGGTTATTCGTTCCCGGAAAGTGTGAATCCAGCATAACTTCCATCAATCTGAAAATCATGACTGGATGGTACCATAATTTTATCCAATCTGCAAACCTGATCGCAGATCGTGATGGAATTCGCCCATCGCATTACATCATGTGGAATGTAGATAATGCTATAGGTCAAGGAAATCTGCCATACGGATCCTAAAACTCGCACTTTCATATAGCACTTAAGCTGTTGGTTTTGAATACTGCATCCCTTCCTCACTAGAAAATTATGCATCGCTTTAGTGGGCGCTTACTAAATGTGGTTTTAATTCACTACAATAGGCTGAGGCTCATCACTTCTTCACTACATGGATTGTCCGCGATTGTGACTATGCCCAGGAAACAAGGGGGTTACCTGGCACCTCGACCCAATGGAAATCTCTGGAGCTTACCATACCCAGGAGGAACGGATGAGGTGAAGAGACCGCAGGAGGCTATAGGACGCAGGCAGGCTGGCCGACAGATAGGCCCAAAGATCCCAGCTCGTTGACCTGGTCACACCGGCAGCCTGCTCAGAGCAGGTTGCCATTTGGCATGGTCGAGAAAAACTTTTTAACGAGCAAGCAACCGCGCTATCTGTTCAGCACCGACCGACACTTCACAGCCCATAAACGTACCTGAAACTTGGAAGGGGAGGTGAAATTTTAAGAAAGGAGAAGGATATTCTTGGTGCAAGACAAACCATTCCAGAATTGGCGTTGTAAACTATAGGGAAAACAACTGAATACCCTTGGTCAGAGTGGCCGAGGATATGAGCGGGATGGTTCGTGTGGTAACACCTGTAGCCCGCATTTGGGAGGTCGCGGGTTCGATTCCCGTGGCTGACATTCCTTGCCTTGGATTTTTCCCGGGTCATTCAGGTGAATGCTGGTAAGGATATTTAACTTACATCCCCCGAATTACTCCCTTTCATTTCATTTATTTCATTCTTTCTCTCTATCCGATCTTTCTACCTTGTGTCAGCAGGGTCGCCAGGACGATGCTCTGCGGTGGAGCTTGCGCTCTGGAAATATAGTGTTCGGTTGAGGGGAGGCGCTGTGATTAGCTGGCTACCCGACAGGGGGCTGCTTGTAGCAACCTGGAACTCGGTTGGACTGAAGAACTGCCTGCATCTGTTAGGGACCCATCGTAGTACCTCTACCTGGGATGCGTTCTGGCCGTCTGTACGTTTCTGAGCTCCCGGTCGCCTGACGTGCCGGAATCCCCTCCACAAGACCTTCCAAATGCGAGCCTTGGACGTTACCGCGGATCCATCTCGCTCGTTGCGTACTATCTTTCACAAAAGTAAATACCCACCTTCAGCTAAACCTGCGTGAAGGGTCACCTAATTCTCAGGCATGCTTGCATAGATGGTATGGGAATTAAATCAGTCAAGTGCTTCCCTTGCTGTTCAAAGTACGTGGCAGCCATGTCTCCTCTTATGTCACTCACCTCACAGTTTTAAAAAGCAATATTTCAGCAATCCTTCTGCATTAACGAGCACACTTTGCAAATTTATCTTCAGTGCATCTGCAGAAAATGTGTTCTTATGGTGTTTCATTAAATTGTAGACTAGAACTAAAATGATTCCAGTGTTGGGTGCTACACATAGAGTCGTGATTTTAATCAGCGAAACGGAGGTTGTGTGTTGCCTATAGCACAACTGGCTAAGGCGTGTTCGTTCAGATCGACGGCAAATATTAGTTCGGATCCTACTGAACATTATTTTTTATTTCCCTTTTCCTTGCTTCTTTCTTAACGGGAACATCAGTATCTACATAAACCGTGTGAAATATAACATTATACAAACTAATGAAATCTACTTTTTTACATATTTTTATTCCACATAGCTTTGTAACTTTCCCGCGGTCCTATGAATGCTGCAGTACGATTGCAATTTTAAAACTGAATGCTTTATAAGATATTAATTGCAATTGCTGAAAATAAATCAGGAAACACGCCTAACTCAACTGTCAATCATGACTCCCGAAAGTAATATTTCCCTTTAAATTTTTACATTCAAAGGCATCTCTATAAATTTCGTAGACTATCACCGCATTAAAATATATAAGTGCGTAATAGTGTAAAATACGGGTTTAATGGTCATAAAATACATTGTTACAAGGTCTGGATGCCAGGGAATAATGTAATTAGTGATACATTAAACAGAACAGAATATAGGTGAAGATCAGGGGAAGACAGGCATCGCTGCTGTGACGTCAGCTCACTCAGCTCACATACTCCCGCCGAAGGCCAGTTGAACGTGTGACGTCACAGCGGGGAAGAGGAAATGGCATGCGGGACATCGTAATTTTAATGCTGACTGTTTCAAATACGGAATAGTCACAGATTATACATATATGGTTTATGTGAACATTCATGTTATAACGCAAATAGAACAGAAATTATAACTATTTTGCCTGAGCAAGAGGAGAGCTATACAGAACAATTAGGTGGATATTTTCCGACATTTGCCGTTTCGCTTTCCTTTAACTAGTTTGTCAGTGTTAGGGCATAATGTACGGTACATTTGTAACCGAAGACTGCATGTTAGATTGTGCTCTGACAATATGCTTCGGGATTTTGACTTAGAAAGGTTCATAACAGAAAAGAATTGTTCGCGCGCATACGTAGAACCAAACATACATAATATCCGTGCAACAAGGGCATACAACATCAGAAATCTGGTTTGAGGAACATTCTTATAAAAATCAGCCAAGTCTTCCTTGAGTTTATATTTGTCCTTCAGCAAATCATCACACTGTAAATTTATCAATTCAATTTGCTACCTGCTAGAAACGTTGTTAACAACCAATGAATACGGGGTCGCAAAGATCTGAAACGTAGGTGACAGTGTTTCTACATCTCAAACTGGTGTGAAACACGGGGAACTGAACACAAACACAACACCACTACACACAACACTACACAATGTCAACAAAAATACAAAATAAAAACAAAATTCGCACTAACGCCGTTAAGATCCCTCAAACAGCAAATAAAAACCCTCAGACTAGGCTGAAGAGGGTTCTCCCTAAACAGCCCGGGCATGTTGTAAACATGCCCAAATAACATTTTTCATACTCATTCAGTTTAATGCAAGTAACGCCGCTGATCTAGGCAGCATAGCAATACACCGCTCTCGCCTGACGTCACACGAACGTACAAGCTGGCTCTTCTTTTAAATTAGTCACACGGCCCGAAGTTGTCTTCCCCTGTACAGTGTAGATTACTTCAGCGGAAGCAACCTTCGCATCTCGCAAGGTTGCCATGTCGTTTATTTCCAAGCACTACACAGTGTTGCCATGTCCCCATCAACTAAACTCAATTTCTGGCAGTGTGCCTTCATCTGATTCTCCATTCCAGATAAAAATATTTAAAGAATTAAGAAGGTTTGTGAATTTTGTAATTTAGAAAATATAAACATGCGAAAGGCGTGTTTCCTACGGCGTCCCACATCTCTCCTTTCCTTTCGCTGATACAGTTTTATCGTCATTGGTATTCTTTGGCTGTTTATAGGTTTAAATAATTCATCAACTTTTTTTCTGCTTCGGACAGTTTTTGGCCTCATATTCCCAACACTTATCGATACCGTGTTTACTGCATAACGAATAGGTGATACCAATCAGCCTTTTTCTGAGTTTATATTACACCGCTGTACATGAGGCTTGCTCTCGCATGCACTACAGTGCGCGTTGGTCTTTAATAGTGAAGATCCCAGGTTCAAATACAACCTCTTGAAGGTAATTTTTTATGTTTAGTAAATTTAACGAGAACTGATAGTTTGGTAAAGTGTCGTTTCACTTAAGTAGTTTCAATGTGTGAATTTCATGAAAACACATGTTGTTATTTGGTGGAATGTGTTTTACTGAATTAATGCATAATACTACCGTAGTGGTATTACATAATATTACATAATATTTGACTATTTATAGCCATTCTTTCATACGAAAGGAAAACCTAAATTGTTCCGAGGGTTTACAAAATGCAGTACATACTGCACTAATAATGTCTACAAGCCTATGTTATGATCGTTGTGA
Source organism: Tenodera sinensis (assembly GCA_030765045.1). Taxonomy (NCBI): domain Eukaryota; kingdom Metazoa; phylum Arthropoda; class Insecta; order Mantodea; family Mantidae; genus Tenodera; species Tenodera sinensis. The sequence goes on from CM060962.1 coordinate 250,203,542, forward strand.
ACCTCTCTGGCTCCCTACGTAGTGCATTTAACAGTGACTATAACATCAAGCCGGACTATGGCATCACACACATAAACCTTTAAAATTTACCCTTTTCCTCCATATGGTTGTAATAGATGTTCGAACTGTTTTCTGTTCCAAAACATTGTGCCACTGTGAGCATGAACCACTGGAACGTCGTTTTTGTTTATTCGCTGACGTGGTTTGAACTTCTTTTTCCCACAAAGTACGAATCAACCGGGGAATTTAATGTCGTACTGGCAAGTTGGGAATGGTAGCTTAGTGGTTAAAGCAACCGCTCGATAAGCGAAAGATTCGTGGTTCACATCCCGGCTATGACATTGAATTTTTCAGCCCCGATTCAATCTTTTAAACATTGCCCACACACGGCTTGTGTATTAAAAAACTCTAGAGTAAGCTTGTTGGCATAAATAAATAATAATAACACGGAATATTTCCGAAATGGCTCCCTCTTAAAAAACATATTTGGACATAAATTGTGTGCTTTAGCGAGGTCTACATTTTTTGTATGATAATATTTGGTCTATGTCTTACGGTTTACGAGTTAGTCAAAAGCCATCCAAGAGTAAACAGGACCACATAGGCTATAGCTAGAAAATTGAAAATATACATTTAATTCGTCATCGAAATAACATGTCATTTTAATCAAAATCGCTAGAGCCATTTTCAAGAAAATCAAAATTTTCGAAAAATGTTTCATGTAAAGCGTAATTTAGGGTGGAGGAATTTTCTTCAAAATCTTCGTGTCGCATCCTTGAAAGACTTAAATACCAGCTTTGATTTTTAACCGAATTTTCGTTTTTCAGTTATGCTACCCACAGACTAACAGACACACACACACACACACACACACACACACACACACACACACACACACACACACACATGCGGACCTTTTTCTGAAAATGTTCTTGGATTCAGAGTCCTCAAAGCATATATTTCCAGTGAAATCTCGACATCGAATTTTTGGGTGGAATACAATACTTCTCTACTTACCATACGTAGCAGAGAAAGTAAAGAACTTATTACTTTCTCTACTGATAAGTAGGGGAAGTGTTGTATTCCACCCAAAAATTCTATGTCGAGATTTCACCGGAAATATATGTTTTGAGACCCCCTGAATAAAAAAAAAGCAGTTTTAGAAAAAGGTCCGTTTGTGTGTGTGTGTGTGTGTGTGTGTGTGTGTGTGTGTGTGTGTGTGTGTGTGTGTCTCAGTCTTTGGACACCATAACTCAAAAGCGAAAAGTAGGTTAAAAACCAAAGTTGGTATTTAAGTTTAATGTCTTTCAAGCATGTGACACGAAGATTTTGAAGAAAATAGCCCCACCCTAAACTATCCTTTAGATGGAAAATATTCGAATATTTTGATTTTCTAAAAAAAGGGCTCTAACATTTTTGATTAAAATGTCATATGTTTGAGATATTATTATGACACATGAAATGTATATCTTGAGTTTTCTGGCTATAGTCCCTGTAGGCGTATTTATTCTGGACGATTTCTGAATAACTGGTAAACCGTTAGAGATAGACCTAATCATACTGTACAAAAAATGTAATCTTGCCTAAATACACAATTTAAATAAATGTTCTTGTAGGGTGAACTATTTAGGTGGTATTCCTTGTTATATGTGTGAGTTTCGGAAAACTTAAAAGCTTTCGTAAAATGTGTTCATTTTTTTTTATTATGTTGAGTGTGCAAAGAGAACGGGATCTCAAAGCTTTAAAAGATTTGACTATCGCACAAAGCCTACTGTATTCTAATATTCCCCTTGCACCTACAAGGAAATAAGCAATAAGATAATTTGTACAAATGTTTATCTTAGCACGAAGAAGATATAGGAACAAGAGTTTGTAAGAATGGTTAGTACAAGAGTAGAAAAAGTCATGTGAGTGCAACACATCAGATTTTTTTTTGTATCTGTCTCAATTTAATTGAGATATACTTTCGTAGAAATGGTT
>CM060962.1:251424800-251442300 GCA_030765045.1 Tenodera sinensis
GAAACTGAGGAATTTGAAGTTTATGCCACGGAATATGAGCTGCAACCATTGCACTGCACAGGTCTTTAAAAAAATCATTTCCGGCCGGTTCCTGTTGCATTTGTGTCAACAGAACTTGCTTTCTAGAAGACTGTGGGTGTTTGTTGCGTATGTGAAGAGCACTTTTGATATGTTGTTCCAATTGAGATTTCATGGAACAGCCAATTCTTTTACCGCGTGCTTGACAGACTATTACTTTTCCGTCGGTTGTAAAGGTGCTATCTAATTTCGCCCATGAATTCAACTTGCAGGATAGCGAGGACGCAACTGGTGCCATTTTTCTAAGACTTGCAAGAAACTAACTGCAGCATTATCGCCTCGCTATATTGATGGTTGTCCAGCGGCTGACTTTGTTTCCTCGCAGCTATTATATTACAAGATGCTGACTACTGCGGCAATGGCTAACAATCAATTTCCCCAGTCCTTGTAAATGCCCAAAGCGCTACGAGAAACGTGACACTGGAGGTCAACATTGTCGAGCGGCACCTACTTTGATATAAACGGACAACAATCAGAACGAAGCGAGGTGCTTACTATAGCATTCTTAATTTAACTTGTATCCTATTTCGTAGATTGAGTTTTGTTGCTTTCAGCAAAACTTGTGAAAACAGTAGTTTATAACGTGACTACAATATTTTTTAAAAAAATAATAAAATTGTAACAAAACCCAGAAAATATGTACGTTTTATGTAACATCGTTAAAATATGTAGAAATGTGCAAAATATGTAAAAATATGTAAAATAAAAATTTGTAAAGGAGTCCCAAATGACGTAATTCGCCAACATTTTTACTTCTCATTGAAATATTATGCAATATTTAAAATATGTAATTACATAAAACTCCGGGCTCTAAAAATAACATTACTTTCTCCCAGAACTTGAACCTTGTGGCATGTGATATACGGTTTCTATTACGTTTCAAAGTATGTATTCATTTTTCCGATATATTCGATATACCAGGTGGCCCATTTCACCCGGCAAGTAGATAACCCTTCGTGGTTAAAAGAGTTACAGAACGTCCCCCAGTCAGTGGTGAGTGAACTTTGTTCTGCTTGTAAGAGAAACGAGCGGGAAAGGAATACTCCAGGCTTCAACTAGCGTGTGCAGCATGTGGTAAATGACAAGAAAGGTCTTAGAATATTTCCCACTTCACTTACAGGACTTTATTTTCCAGGGAAAGTATGTGTGTGAGGCCTGTGTTTTATTTTCAGTAAAATTATCCCTATCGCTTATGGTTTACCAATTGCAAAGTCAGAATGAGGAACTCTTTACTGGCATTGTCGGGTTTTTAGGAATATATGCACATTATAAAATATACAATTATGAATGTTAAAAACCGTTATACTCATCTCTTAGGGACAACGTAACGAGTCGTACGTTCAGAAATCCAATTATAATTACAGAGCGCAGTTTTTGTAATTCTGATGATGGCATTGCCTGTAAAACCATTAATTAATTTCAGCTATCATAAAACACAATTACCACTGGTGTATTTTATTATACAATGCGAGTTGAAATACAAAGCTAATTTATGCGTAATTAGTTAAATGCGAATAGTAAACAAAAATTGCTAAATACCATTCACACTACTATAATTAAATCTGTCGGCATAATTTTGAGAAAGAAACAAATTTGCCGAGTGAAATAAAGTAACCATTATTATTGTTAAATAATAATTAATCAGTAGTTTAATCATAAGAAGTTTATTATGATTGAATTTGTAGTGTATAAAAACATGACACACGCTTTACGCGCTAGTGCTATTTTTACATGGTGCTAGAATACACGTTTCGGAACACTCCAAGGAACAGTAAAAAGCTAAGTGATTTTAAGATCTTTTATAGATTCCTATGAATGATAAAAGAGAATACATTTTCAGTCCCTGAAGAGCAGGGCCTCCCACGGTGCACGCACCGGTGCAGTGCACGCTGAAAGGTGCAAAATGTGATTTCGAAAACTTTACTTTGACGCAAACTTCCACTCGCTGTTTCCTTACGCTTCTCTCTTTCGCTCACTTTGCCGTCTCCCTCTTCCTTACTTTCAGCACGGTTTCTTCCTCACTGTATAATGTTCATGTGTGGTGCGCGGTGTTAAACTGGTTAATTTGATTTTTAACACCTATTTCAGTATTTTGTTTTAATGGTCTAGAAAGCACTGGTACAAACCTCATTTTTACTTTGTCTGCTACGTGTAGTAAGTAGAGGAAGTATTCTATTGCACTCAAATACTCGATGTCAAAATTTCACCAAAAATATGTTCTGAGGCTCCCTGAATAAAAGAGAACATTTTTAGAAAAAGGTCAGTCCCTGTGTGTCTGTGTGTCAGGCTGTGGACAGCGTAACTCCAAAAAGAAAAGTCGGTTAGAAACTAAAGTTGGTATTTAAGTTCAATAAGGTGCAAGGATTCAACACCAAAATTTTGAAGAAAATTCCACCATCCTAAACTAACCTAAAAAACTACCTTCCCTAAACGCGGACAATTTTTCAAAAAGTTTGGTTTTCTCCAAAATGGCTCTAACGATTTTAATTAAAATGTCATATGCTGGAGATATTTGTATGCCAAAGTAAAAGTATATTTTGAATTTTCTAGCTATAGCCTATGTAATCCTCTTTACTATGGGTGACCTTTGCATAACTTCTAAACCGCAAGAAATAGGCCTAATCTTACTGTACAAAAAACGTGGATATTGCGAAGACACCCCATTTATTCCAAATAATTCTTTTTTCTTCTCGTGTGTGTAGTGAACCATGTCGGACATATTCCTAGTTATTTGTGACCATTATTCATTTTTATATCTTACCCGATGCAAAGAGCATGTAATCTCAAAGGTTTAAAAGATATGACTGTCGCTTTTTTTGACTGGCCCCACATCCATAAACAAAACTTGCAGCTAGGGGAAGGGCTTTTGGGTAGTTAAGATGTGCATCGTGCCTAAGAGAAAGTAGTAAACGTGATGATAGGCTGCTTGGACTTCTATGATACAGGACGTCAGAGAGGTTTTGATAAACTGTTCTATTGTGTGCATTTGGAGTTCCAACATTCCCGGGTCCAAATGACCTCGTTGTCGATGAGCTCTTAAACTCCCCTCACTCACTCACTCACTCACTCACTCACTCACTCACTCAATCACTCACTCACTCACTCACTTACTCACACATTCACTTACTTACTCACTCACTCATTCACTCACTTACTCACTCGCTCGCTCACTCACTCACACATTCACTTACTTACTCACTCACTCACTCATTCACTCACTTACTCACTCCCTTACTCACGTACTCACTTACTCACTCACTCACTCACTCCCTCACTCACTCCCTCACTCACTCACTCACTCACTCACTCAATCACTTACTCACTCACTCACTCACTCATTCACTCACTCATTCAATCACTCACTCGCTCCCTCACTCACTCACTCATTCACTCACTCATTCCCATATTCCCCTTGCACCTACAAGGAAATAAGCAATAGTATAATTTCTGAAAATTATTATTGTATGAGGTATTGGGCTAAATGGTTACCACTTTCAAAAAATAAGGAAGTTCTCACTCTGATTTAAATTTACTTTCGGCATTCTTTGCTCTGTTTGGAGCAGGTTACTCCATGACTAGGTATTTATATTGCACGTATATGTTTCATTGATAAGGAAGCCGTCTATCAACTCAACCGTCTTCGATTCTTGGCTTCTTGGCGCTGCAGCACGCGAGTTTAACCGAGTACCCACGATGCACGGTGTAAGGATAATAATTGTAAACCTATGAAAATGTTAGCCATTAAGCCGAGGTCCATGTACCCTTACAGGAAAAAACCTTTATGAATAAACAAAACTGAATCTGAATTACTGAATATTACTGTTATACCATTAAACTATCCACTTTGCAGTTTTACACCACTTTTTAAACTGCTTAGTTGAATATGTGTCATTTTACTTCCTCTACTAGTAAATAGGCTCACTGAACAAAACGGTCTCGATATGTGTGTGTGTGTGTGTGTGTGTGTCTGTGAAAAGCATGTCTCAAAAATCCAAAATCGCTTAAAAGCCAAGCTGGTATTTAAAGAATAATCGTCCCAAGAAAATATTCACCATTTTTTATTTTCCCAACGAGTCTGAGTGTTTTGATCAAAATACTCAGAGTTTAGGATAGTTCCATGATTCATAAAATGTGTATTTTGAATTTTGAATACATGTCGTATAAAGGGAGAGATTCCAAGTCGCACACTATGGAAGTGTGGAAGCCTCTGTAAGAGGTTTACTGCAATAACTGATCATACGGTATAATGTCGAATGTTTCGGAGTGTTTGGGCATAGGAACAAGAGCTAAGAATATGTTTAGAGGGGCAATAGTAACAGGCCTTCTGATAAACACAACGACTCTACCGGAGAGCAAAGGAACTAGCTAACTGCGATATTCTGACCAGTAGCGTAGATCAAAGGAGGCCTCGTTTCAAACAATATCTCAACTCAACTGTTTTGTCAACAGTTTGTCTCGATTGTGATACAGATCCGACACACGCGATTTGAATCCCATTTTCGTTTACAAAAATAACTTAGTAAATAACTAAAATATGGCGATATATTTACCGTGGTTACCGATAAAACGGGAGGAGTATGATTTTGAATTCTATTGTGTCAAAGGTATGATAAAAGATCTGATGGGAGAGTTACAAAATGATATTGAACGGCAACATACAAAAGAGTGGGTAAGGAAACTATCCAGCTTCCATGGAAGCTTCAAGGAGGTTAAAATGCGACACGTATTTATGATGTTCCTATTCATTTTTGCGGAAGGGGGCGAATTGAAAGAACCCTTTACCCACTCTCCCCCAGCCGGAACATTATTCGGCCTGGAGACTGTCCTGAAGAAGGACGACCTGATTGACTTTATGGGCCCTGGAGGAGCTGATGCATTTTGGAACACTCATGTCAGGTAAGAGCCACAAGCAAATATTTACTTGTATTCAGTTGGAGACTTTAATTTAATGCCGCCAATACACCGATATGGGTGATCGGTATCATGGAATTAATAAAATACCTGAAGAAGAGGGATAAGAAAACTTGTATCCCATTACTTAAACTAAAAGTTTCATATTTGTTTCCAAATGTTTTTGTTTAATAAACCGTGCATTGCCAGGGAAATGTAGTTAGTGAAATAAGCATTCTTTGTGGAGAAGCACAGATGTATCTTGAATCCAATTTATTTTCGGCTAAATTTTCGAGTCCGACAGAAGGTAAGAGTACCACATTGTCAGTTTAGGTGGCGCTTTGTGTCATTCGATGCTTAATGATAATCTTATAAACCTACGCGATTCTCGCAATGTGCTTGTCATTGGGTAAAATAGGTGGTAAATGAAACTGGAATAGCGTGAATCAGAAACTTAAGCTTTACAAACAGTGGGATAGTAATACTCATCGCTAAGAGAACGCTTTGGGGTAAACACTGCTTGCTCATTATCGCAAATTTACATATCTAAAATTCATAGCCTAACCTCCTCTGAATCAGACACTTAATTTTCTTAAAAGTAAATAGCCCATTGTCACTGATGATGGCGCTGCAAGGCAGAAATATCTGTGCCAACTTAACATTTTACAACTCGCTAAAACTACTAACCACGCTTCATAAAATGCAAAAACAATGTACTATTATTTATTAATATTGTAGTTGTTGTTAATACTGCGTAATCTGCACTAACATTACTGTATTATACAACCTTAATATTATTAATTTCTTCATTATTATTGATTATTATAATTATTATTTATGCACTATTGCGTAGTACTGCGCAATCTGTAATAAAATTATTGTATTATACAACCTCAACAATATTATTATTATTATTATTATTATTATTATTATTATTATTATTATTATTATTATTATTATTATTATTATTATTATTATTATTATTATGACCGCCTCCGTAGCGCGCCCGACTGTGGCGCGGAGGACCCGGGTTCGATCCCCGGTACCGGCATGGGATTTTTCCCCGCTGGGAGGTCTGGTACGGGGTGCACTCAGCCTCGTTAGGTCCCTGGGTTGCCAATTGAGGAGCTATCCTTATAGAAAGTTGGCGTCCCTAAAAGGTCAAAGTAGTCACCTTACGGTCCGGGGAGTCGGCGTGCTGACCCCCGCCACCCCAACCTGCACTCCTCCGTGGCCTTGGCCGCGGCTGGAGGTCGCAGCGGCCGGGCGATGAGGGTAACCTCTGAATAAGGGGAAGACGCCCTAGGGAAATTTATTATTATTATTATTATTATTATTATTATTATTATTATTATTATTATTATTATTATTATTATTATTATTATTATTATTATTATTATTATTATTATTATTATTATTATTATTATTATTATTATTATTATTATTATTATTATTATTATTATTATTATTATTATTACTATTATTACTACTACCACTACTACCACTACTACCACTACCACCACTTCTACTACTACTGCCACCACTACCAACACTACTACCACTACTACTACCACTTCCACCAATACCAACACCACTACCAACACTTCTACCACTACTACGACCACTACTACCACTACTACCACTACTACTGCCACCACTACTACCACTACCAACACCACTACCAACACTACCACCACTACTACTACCACTACTACCACTACCACCACTACCACCACTACCACCACTACCAACACTACTAACACTACTACTACCACTATCACCACTACCACCAGTACCACCACTACCAACACTACTACCACTACTACTACTACCACTACTACCACTACTACAACTACTACCACTACTACCACTACTACTACTACTACTACTGCTACGGCTACTGCTGCTGCTGCTACTGCTGCTGCTACTTCTACTGCTGCTGCTACTGCTACTGCTGCTGCTGCTGCTGGTGCTGCTGCTGCTACTGCTGCTGCTACTGCTGCTGCTGCTACTGCTGCTGCTACTTCTACTGCTGCTGCTACTGCTACTGCTGCTGCTGGTGGTGCTGCTGCTGCCGCTGCCCCTGCTCCTGCCGCTGCCGCTGCCCCTGCTCCTGCTACTGCTACGGCTACTGCTGCTGCTGCTACTGCTGCTGCTACTTCTACTGCTGCTGCTACTGCTACTGCTGCTGCTGCCGCTGCCGCTGCCCCTGCCCCTGCTCCTGCCGCTGCCGCTGCCCCTGCGGCATGCCCTACTGCTACGGCTACTGCTACTGCTACTGCTACTTTTTTCAGTTCCTAGGATGACTTAACAGAATTTTTTTTTCATATAATCTGGGTGGGCATGCAGCTTTGAGTTTGTTTGTTCTTTGCCGCTGCCGCTGCCCCTGCTCCTGCCGCTGCCGTTGGCCCTGCTCCTGCTACTGCTACGGCTACTGCTACTGCTACTGCTACTTTTTCAGTTTCTAGGATGACTTAACAGAATTTTTTTTCATATAATCTGGGTGGGCATGCAGCTGTGAGTTTGTTTGTTCTTTGCCGCTGCCACTGCCCCTGCTCCTGCCGCTGCCGCTGCCCCTGCTCCTGCTACTGCTACGGCTACTGCTACTGATACTGCTACTTTTTCAGTTTCTAGGATGACTTAGCAGAATTTTTTTTTTCATATAATCTGGGTGGGCATGCAGCTGTGAGTTTCTTTGTTCTTTAAATTTATATTCCAGTTCAGTTTTGCATTTGTTCCAATCTGCTTTTATGAAGTTACAGATTTATGTGATTTTGACTGTCATTTGTATTATCTAGTTCTATATCAGCAATTACTGCTCTGTGACCAGAACTTGGGTCTTCTATAACTTGTGTTTTAATTTTTGAAACAATATCGATTGTAGCTAACAAGAGGTCTGGGGTACTGCCTGCTCCAGAGTAATGTATGACGGTTCTGGGATATTCTTTATAATAAATCAGCATAAAGGTTGTGGTAGTAAAAAATTCTTCCACTATCTGCCCTGTAGAATCCACTTTTTCATAACCCCATCTTTTGGATTGGGCATTGAACTCCCCAATTACGATAATTGTATTTAATTGTTTAATAAGTGAGAGAATTGGTTCATTCCTGGGAGGGTAGTAAATACTGTATAAATGAAGATGTAGTTTGTTATCCCAAAAATTTAGCTTCATTAATTCAACTTTGTCTGTGTTATCCACTTCTTTAACAATTTGAAAGGAGGATTTAATATCATTTTTGACTCCATCTGATATTCCACTGCTTATCTGTCTATTTTTGGGTAGTAGGTGCAGTAAAAATCCAGTAAAATTGAAGTATTTAAGTTGATCATATGTTAGATTTGCTTCTTGTATGACAAATATATCTATGTTATAGTCAAATACAATTTTATTCAGTTCTATTTTTTTTTTTTTTTTTTTTGGGAGGGGGGGGGGTGAGACCACCTGCGTCCCATTGTAAAATTCTGATGTTACATCTTATATTTATATAATGTTTTGGTTCTCGAGTAGTAGTCCCCGCCCGGAAATTCAAATAGGGAACTATTTTAACTCCGGAACATTTTACCCCTCGAGTCATATTTCATAAATATTGAAGAGACTTAGTAGTAATAGTAACCGCTTTTTAGAGAGCACATATTTTTATGTTTTGGCGGTTATATCCCTCTCCCACAACCCCCAGAATGTCTGGAGGACCACACATGTCGATGGTTTACGGGTCTCACCGACCTGACCGGGAGAGTTATTAAAATAAATTCACCAACCATATCCTATGATTAAGAATCAGAGGACGTATTACATGCCATGAGAGGCTGGCATGTTAGGGGTTAAGAGTTTATAGAGAAATTACAGAAATGGCGATGTTGGAAAAATAAAGACTCCCTAGCCCTCAGGATCTCTAATATCATCGGGGTCGGAAGACAATGAGAGATTACCAAGGTAAGGTCAGATAGAAAAGCTACAGTGAGGAGCAAAACACCAGTAAGTGGAAGTTCTGCTCAGCTTGGGTACCTTGTGGTCGCCATTCACGTATTCCCTAGACTGTAGTGCCCTGAGTAAATTAAAAAAAAGTAGATCTCTCTAAAAGACACAATTTCTGTCTAAATAATTTCTTTTTGTACAGTGAAACATTTTTTTAGATGTTCCTTGTTATTTGTATCAGTTTCAGAAAACTTTTATGTAATGGAGCATCCTTGTTCATTTTTTTATGTTAAGTGTGCAAAGAGAACGGAATCTCAAACCTTTAAAAGATTTTACTATCCCTCAAAGCCTACTGGATTCCCATATTCCCCTTGTACCTACAAGGAAATAAGCAATAAGATAATTTCTGCAGATGTTTACCTTAACTAACACGAAGAAGATATAGGAATAAGAATTTGTAAGAATGGTTAGTACAAGAGTAGAGAAAGTCATGTCAGTGCAACACATCTGATGTTTATATGTACAGACCACAGATTTTTGGGCTAGAAAAATGTTTTTCCAAATTAAAAACAGGTAGATAACTTAGATACAAGTTTCAAAATTTACAATTCCTTATGTCCATAACTGTGACCTCATGCTTTTGAAAAAGTAATATTCAACTCCAAAAATATATAATACATTATTTTGCATCTCTTAATTTTCAAGCCGGGGCCCGGTCCGAGCCCGGCAAACATTTTTCAAATTAGGCCCTCGGGCCGGGCCGGGCCGGGGCGGGCCTAAGCCCAAAGTTTTGAGCCGATCCGTTGCAGACCTCTAATGTACATATTGGGTATATACCAAGTCAGCTGCCCCTTATTCTCCAGTTTTATGCAACCCGCATGTTAATCTCTAACATAAAACATCGGCCCCTATGCTAGGTTGTACCCAAGTATTTAACATGGATGTCTTTAGTTATCGACTCGATGAAATTATTAGGTACTACTATACAAGTTAGAGCATCGCCTTTTAATATACTTGTAATTGGACAGCTGACGTTTGCACCTCTGCACATGTTTATTGGGACAAGCAAATACTTCGATACATGTTAAACGGAATGTTCATCTTTCACGTTATTAGGTAGCTCAGTTGGAACGAGTGCCGGATTCGTAAACAATCCGCCTGCTGTAGATGTGGTTCGATTCCCTTCCGTTTGCTGATTTTTGTTTTCCGTATAACATTTACGAATAAAATTAACTGAACAATTATCATGTTAAAAGCTGTTATTATCTTAATTTGTAATTGTTTTATTTCCATTTGTGGTATTGTTGTTGTCTACTAGCATATCTCTCGCGGTATAGATGCTTTGCTGTTTGTGCATGGGCCCTTGTTTCTCCATAGATCAAAAGCATATCAGTGTACTCGTCTGACAAATACGTGGTGAAGGAATGGCACAAAATATCATGCAACAGCTATCGCGTGGAGAATGAAGGGAAACGGCGTTCGTAGTAACACACTGCACGATGTCAGTCCAATGGGGCAGAAGTCATTATATCTGATGTACTACGAAATGCAGACAACCAAAAACGATTTGAGTTATAATTTCCTAAACTCTCAGGGACTTCGTAATTATATTATTGTGAATTCGGTTTTCATAAATAAAATAAATAAAAAAAAAAAAAAAAAAAAAAAACCTGCACAATGTCAAGACGCGAACCCGTGTTCCTGAGCGGGTAGCGCACAAGCTAAAGTCATTAATCTCTTCAGCTATTTCGAGACTTGACTGAAAGCACGTTTAGTGTTCAGTAGTACGACTTATGTCCAGGCGTTGTGCCAATGCCACTTCTCGAGTTTTAATGCTTGATTTAGCCTTTTGAGACAGCCTTTTGCTGGGCGTTTTAATGTTGGTACTTAGATGGCAAAAGCATTTATGCCTGTTATTTGGTATGTGGTATGTAGCTTACGCAAGAATTTAAATAAACCATTATTTAATATTATGTGCGTTTTGACTGTGTCCATGGTGTCCATGCTGTATGAGGTGTGTCCTTAATTCTTGCCTAATTTTGCGCAGCCAATCCCTGCTCTAGGCACAAGTGCCCGCCATATTCTTTTTATTTGGTGCTGTTAGTATACTCATATGATAGGTCCTTTTTATCAGGGGCGTTTACTGAACTACCTTGTTGTGTATACTCTAATAAAATGTTTGTGAAATTGGCTAGAAACCGGAATTCGCTCTCAGTAAATGAGGCCTATGTTTTTTAGGTGTACTTTACCGAGCAGTACGTTCTGTCCCTTAAACCGCTGTTCCTCTGAGTTTTTCACATTGCTCTCTCTTTAAGAACGTCAGGCAATATATTTTAGTAAGCGCAAAACTGGACGAAAGCGCACATGGCGTTTAATGGGTGGCCTACCTTCCAAAAAAATTAGGGGTGGCTGACTCACCTGGTATAAACCTAGTCAGTGCTCCCGCAGCTGTCACCCGAGACGGAATTGTGTCGGTTGTCGCTGCGCGTGGTTATCAAGTGTTGTGTCTAGTGATTTATGCAGTTCATTTACCTGTGCGTTCAGCTGTTTTCTGTAATTACAGTGTTGTGTTAGCGAGTTTGATCCTGTGACATTCTTATTCTTTTCACATGGAACTATACGGCGTACGGTTTTAGAAGGCACGAGCTGAGCCAATGCGTGCACACGGTGGCTGCGCTGCTGCCAAGTGATGGGCCAGAGAGCGGAAGTTAAGGCAAGGGAACGAGGAAAGAAACATTTGTCGTGTCACAAATTGTCAGAACGTAAACTTACGAAGCGAAGGATAATGATGATAACATTATAATCTGTAACACTCATTATTAACGTACTTGTTTACTAGTAGTTCCTCAGATGGCAATTCCTTAAGAAAACTGTACACTTTAAAAATAATATTTCTCGCCTTATAGCGGAGTACCTTACCCTTAGTACCTCCGCCACTGGTATCAGACTTTGAAAGTGACATTGTTAACGCTTCACTAAACACAAAGTAAACATGTTAATTTTCTGCTTATTGTCACAGTTCCACAAAGCACAATTTGCGTTACGGATTGGTCTTGAACGGAACTAAAGAATTCGCACGCGACTGCAGTGATCCGTGGTCAGTTAATTTATGAACTAAATATACGCAATTCCTAACGACACTTCGTAATGTCTCACCCCGTAACTGCGTAATGAAAAGGAATAAAACACACAGGTAAGATAGGAAGTTGCATACAGCATAAACACGGGTATTAGTTGTTTATTCTGAAAGCGATAACTCAAGAACCATAGAAAAATGCTCTTTGCACAGGCTGCCTGAAAAATACTTGCCGCATACACCAAGGCATATTAGAATGTCAGATTTCCAGTGAAAATTTTGGGCGAACGTAAACGAAAAAACTCTGTTGCTCAAGCTTGTGTTGTTCGTTCCGAACTACTGTGCTTTCCAAATTGCAAGGAGTTTGTCCTCGAACACCTCCAGACCGGCAACCAATCGGAGTCCCGCTGTGTTGTCATATTGCTTTCCCCTTAAGTGGGGCTTCACGAGCGCCAAGACAATAGTAGGACAGTATGCGAGAGAGAGGGAAATATAAAAGAGTGGGGGTAATGAGCTTGCAACGCTGTGCATGCAAACGTATCTCATTGGCAACAGATCAGAACTCTTCCCATTTGGGAAGCACAGTAGGCAACGCTGCTTGACTATGATAGGACAGTCACTCTAGGCAAGCCCTCTCGAGCTCCGCCTCATGTGCCGCCTAATGCTGCACGTTCTTTTTCTTTCTTTCTTTCTTTTTTAAAATTTTTTATCGTCCTCCAACGTAATGTCATATCGGACGGTGAATGAATGAAACTGGTGCATTGATGCTCAAATAAGCCCGAGATCCATAGAGCTTTAAGTAACCCGACATTCGTTTTCTCAGGATAAGGGAAAACCTCGGAAGAAACCTTACCCGGATATCTTACCCTATATGAGATTCGAACTCACGACCTCTTGAATGTGAGGCAGACACGTTAACCATCAGGTTACCGAGGCGGGCTAATACCGTAGGTACGCCTTTTAGAGACAGATTGAACTGGCTACTTAGTGCGTTCGTCTTTAAACATTGCCTATGACACTGAGGCATTACCTGCATCAACGTTATTTCGTCCCTCACTTCAACAACCTTTAATGAGCAACTGCCAACCATATTCATCTACTGCTTCCGCTTTTTCTGTTCCAGCACGTCTTCATCTTAGCGTGCCACCACAACTGGCCTGCCCCATTCGACTGAAGAACACAAACTACATCGTTTCGCAGTCTCCATCCGAATGTGCTACACCTAATAAGGGAAAAACTGCCACAGCTTCACCGGCACAGGGACAGGCCCAGACCAATAGCATCGGCAAAATAAGGAACACATATTTTGAAATGGACAATTCTTGCAATTGTTCTTAAAAATAAGAAATGTTATCTTTTGGTGTACAGATGGCATTTTGTTCCATAATCTTATGCTCATTATTAGATATCTTGAGCCCATCATAATAGTAGTAGTATTGTCTTTTTCATCATCAAACCCTCTTGATACCAAAAAAGGCAGTAATGTTATTAAATGGATGATGAAAACGACAGTCTTTCTCATTATCAAAGCCTTTGATGATGAAACAGCACTGATTTTTGAGATCTGTTATGTATATTTTGGAGGGGAATGGAAAGATGCTGATAGGTTGATATGTGTACGAAGGGGTGTGTGTGTGTGTCTGTGTGTGTGAGTGTGTGTGTATGTGTGTGTGTGTTACGTGATTATAGTGATTGTGATATGGGAGGGGTATAGATTGAGGCCTCTGTGATGAAGGGCGTTTCTGAGTAATTCCAGTTGTTCTGTATGTCTTTATTGAAAGTAGTTATATGATTTATTGAAAAAAGTTCTTGTTTTTGCATGAATGCAGTTATATGATTTATTTAAAAATTGTTTAAAAAAAAGGCATGTATGTTAATTGATGGATGTGTGTGTGTGTGTGTGTGTGTGTGTGTGAGAGAGAGAGAGAGAGAGAGTGTGTGTTGTATGCCTGTAATCAATAATTGATTCTTGTGTTAATAACACACATATTAAAAAAAAACGAGTGTTATATTCTTATTAACATAAGCGAATTCCTCATGAAATTGAAGTTCGGTAATCAGTAA
The DNA here is from genome assembly GCA_030765045.1 of Tenodera sinensis. NCBI lineage: Eukaryota > Metazoa > Arthropoda > Insecta > Mantodea > Mantidae > Tenodera > Tenodera sinensis. Next base: position 251,438,826 of record CM060962.1, read on the forward strand.
GTTGAAATAATTATCCTCATATAAACAGGATCAGGATATGCAAGCGGTATGGTATTATGGGGAAAAAATATTACCTATAGGATAATTTCCTTTCATATATCAATTAACGTGTATGGAAAGAAGGAAAGTCGATTATTCAATTGTATCAAATGCGTGAAAGATCTCTCCATCAGGTGAATTTGCTATTTATAGAATCACATTGTTGTCTAATAACTGACATGTCTTGTTTATCATTACGACTGATGTCTGCATATTCACGTAAGAAATTTGTATGTGACGCGTGTAACGTGTAATTCACAAAAGTCGACCTATTAAACAAACATGAACTTAAATGTATGAGGTCTCAAACTATCACCATGCTTGAAATAGATAAGAATGATACGATTGAATTTTCAGCATATTCAAAATGTATGAACGTTCCGTTTGTTATTTATGCAGGCATAGAATCTATGCTCGTTATGCTGAACACGTGACACTCATACCCATGAAGCTGTATCACTCGCATTACATTTTGTACGGAATGATGATGCATCATTAACAAAACTCAAAATGTACACAGAACCGTGTGCAATTGAATATTTTCTTAAAGAGCTGACAGTAATTGCACAAGACGTTATTAATATCTATGCTGACAAGAAAGAAATAAGTATGACTGAAGAAGCTGAATTTAATTTTCAAAATGCTACACATTGTCGTATTTGCAATTGTGAATTTGATGCAAGCGCAATAATAGTGGGAGATCATGCTCCTTTAACAGGACTGTACATATCTCCAGCACATCAGTCGTGCAATTTAAATAGAATGCTACCAAATTTCATTCCAATATTTTTCCACTGTCAATGCTCATTTCATAGTTAAAATTTTGTCATATGACCACGAACTTATAACACGCATTTCACAGACATCCGAGAATTATCTGTCATTTAGTAAAAAGATACACTTATAGCGGTAAATTCATATGTTTGAGAGGTAGAACTGGAACTTAAAAATCTAATAATGCCACAACTGGGATTTGGACCACAGACCTTCCGCTTACCGGGCGGCTGCTCTACCATTGAGCTGTTGTGACAAACTGCCAGAATGGCATTAAATTCTCAAACCAGTTCGTATTTCTCCTGGTTGAGGTAATTTGCCTCTGATATGAGACTGCCTTTGTGGTTTACCAGGAGAAATACGAACTGGTTTGAGAATTTAATGCCATTCTGGCAGTTTGTCACAACAGCTCAGTGGTAGAGCAGCCGCCTGGTAAGCGGAAGGTCTGTGGTTCAAATCCCAGTTGTGGCACTGAATTTATAAGTTCCAGTTCTACCTCTCAAACTTTGCCCACACACGGCTTGTGTGTTTAAAAAAACACCAACAGTAAGTTTGTGGGCATAAATAAATAATAATTACCATCTGAAGGTTATTTAATCCTGGGATATAAAGTACTTACAATGGTAAGTCACCATTGGGGTAATTTGTTTCTGATGTGACACTGCCTTTGTTGTTTACCAGGAGAAATACGAACAGGTTTGAGAATTTAATGCCATTCTGGCAGTTTGTCACAACAGCTTAGTGGTAGAGCAGCCGCCCGGTAAGTGGAAGGTCTGTGGTTCAAGTCCCAGTTGTGGCACTGAATTTTTAAGTTCCAGTTCTACCTCTCAAACTTTGCCCACACACGGCTTTTTTTTAAAAAAAGAAACACCAACAGTAAGTTTGTTGGCATAAATAATAATTATCATATATTTGAGGTTTCTTGACAGCTACAGATTTTTAGATTCAAAATTATCTGATTTATCGGGTATGTTAGATCCTTCAGATTTTCGAAATACGAATAAACAATGTACGGATCCTATTCGAAGAAATTTAATGACACGAAAGGGGATATTTCCGTACATGTATTTAGATTGCATAGAGAAGTTATTAGAAACAGCTCTACCTTCTAACGAAAGCTTTGACAATGTATCTGACGAAGATTATAATCATGCCGTAACTGTTTGGAATGAATATGGAATTGCAAATTTAGGTGAGTACATGGAAGTTTATCTCAAGACGGACCCCCTGTTTTAACAGATATTTTTGAAAAATTCAGAGACTTAAACATGGAATTATATATGCTAGACCCTGCACAGTTGCATATGGCTCCAGGTCTTAAGTATAATGCAATGCTTAAAATTACAAAAGCTAAATTATCTCTGATTACCGATCAATCTATCTTTGAATTTTTCGAAGTAGCTATTTGTGACGGGATGTGCCACGTGTCCAAGAAACATTCGAAGACCAATAATAAATATATGGCTACTTATGATGAGTCGTAGCCTGTGAAGTTTCTCTGATACGTGGATTGTAACGCTTTATATAACACGACTATGAAAGATAATGCGCTTCCCAAAACACCGACTCGGTGATAAATTCGATTGATGTTTTTAATGTTGCACCTGATTCAGACATTGGTTATGTATTGGAGGTGGATCTTGAATACCCTCGTAAGATACACGACTTTCATAACGATTTACCGTTATGTCCTCAAAGTGAAATCGTCCCGGGTGATAAATATAAGACATTGCTTGCTACACTGAATGAAAAAGAAAAATACGTCTTACATTACCGTAATCTGTATCAATGTATACAACTCGGTTTAAAATTGAAACGAATACACAAAGTAGTGTCGTATAGACAGTATTTTTGGTTGAAAACATAAATTGATTTAAATGCTGCTAAACGGATTGAAGCTAGAACGAAGGTCGAGCAGAATTTGTGGAAAAAGATGAATAATTCGGTTTATGGTAAATTTATAGAAAATCTTCGTCGCTATAATGATTTCCGCATAGTTACCAGCTGGAAAGAAGCACGAAAATTAACTACAAGATAGACATGTATCAGATATATTATTTTTGATGAAAAGCTTGTCGGAATTGAATTATCTATAGAAGAAGTTTGCATGGCAAAACCTGTATACATTGGTCAAGCCATATTAGATTTGTCAAAACATCTACATAATGTACGACTTTTATTACAACACCCAGAAAAAACATTTAAATTATGTAGCGTTAAATTACACCCATACTGACGCCTTCCTCTTTGAAACCAGCACTGACATCTATGCGTACATTGGAAATCACATATATTTATTTGACACGTCTAATTACCCTAAGGATAACGTGTATGGAAGTCCTCTGAAGAATGAAATGGTTTTGGGACTGTTTAAAGATGAATTATCAGGGCGAGCTATGGAAGAATACGTGGGTTTACGTTCGAAATTATACTCTTATCGGTTCCCTGGCCTTACTGTGAAAAAGGCTAAAGGAATTATAGGAGTTGCAATGAGGTCTATAACGTTTGAGGATTACCTATCCTGCTATAAGGATATGAATGTAACGCGTTACGCCAAACAAAACTCCTTTAGAAGTTATAAACACGTTGTACATTCTATAGAAAGTAATAAAATTGCCTTAAGAGGTTTTGACACAAAACGTTTCATGAAGGAAAATTCATT